>VYXF01005772.1:71202-93353 GCA_013397295.1 Polioptila caerulea | reverse complement strand
GGTTCCAGGCTCTTTTCCATAGTGCCCAGTGACAGGAGAAGGAGCAGTGGCCGTAAACTAAATCACCAGGAATTTCACCTTAGCATGAGGAAGAACTTTATATTGAGGATAGCAGAGCACTGGAAGAGGCTGCCTGGGGAGGGTGTGGGGTCTCCCTCTGTGGAGACATTCAGCCCCCTCCTGGATGCGTTCCTGCATCACGTGCTCAAGGTGACCCTGCCTTGGCAGGGGGATTGGGCTGGACGATCTCCAGANAGGCTCTTTTCCATAGTGCCCAGTGACAGGAGAAGGAGCAGTGGCCGTAAACTAAATCACCAGGAATTTCACCTTAGCATGAGGAAGAACTTTATATTGAGGATAGCAGAGCACTGGAAGAGGCTGCCTGGGGAGGGTGTGGGGTCTCCCTCTGTGGAGACATTCAGCCCCCTCCTGGATGCGTTCCTGCATCACGTGCTCAAGGTGACCCTGCCTTGGCAGGGGGATTGGGCTGGACGATCTCCAGAGGTCCCTTCCAACCCGAACAATTCTGTGATTGAGACCAGTAGTAGCTCCTCTGGAAACCCTCGGCTGCTTCTCACATTGGATGCAGGCCCTTCCTGTCAGGATCACCTCACAGTGCAGCAGGGACAGCCCCCTTGGGCTCAGCACTGCTGGGGTCCCTTTCAAGGGGGCTGAGAGAACTGCTGGATTAGCCCAGTCCTCAGCTGGTCCTGAAGGCTCCGGGCACTGCTTGGCCAGCCCAGCTGCCCCCAGCCCTTGAGGAGAGGTGGAGTTCATTCCCAGTGTGGACTGCAGGGACAGAGGCACTGCCTCCCACACCCTAGCAAGGCCTGTGAAGTTACACTGTCATTGCAAAGGATGCAAGGAAGTAATTTAGCCTTCATCTTGGTTCAGTGTGGTTAAGTGAGTAAGTCTTGAAACACCACTCTGTCTGGGATGTCCAGATGTGTTGGCCTGAGCTTCCTAGCTGCTTTTGTGACTGGCATTGAAGCCTAGGGAATATATGCTGGAAAACAAACTTCACAGTTGGTGTCTGTAGATTGCTACCTCTCACTTTGGGTACTGTAGTGACCTTTAACTCTGGAAAAAAACATGAGTGTTTAAAAAGTTCACTGTGGCTTCAAAACACGTCAAAAGCTTTGAGACAGGACATTTGGAAGAACATTCTCAGCCTGTCATGAGTCATAAATAATTACATGAAACACTGTTTCCGATTACTTTCACCAGCCATCTAAAGGAGAGAGAAATTCCTTCTGGTAAAGTGTGAGCCCAAATGAGAATTGCCTGTCAAATATGTATTGGTTTGTATGACAATTATTTAATAGTAAGCATGTTTGTATTCTTGAGTTATTTAGTATAATTTTGTGCTTTGTCATATTTTCTCTTGAAATAATTATGTACGTGTGTATTAGCATGTAAATTAAAAGTTTTTCCACCCTTTGGATGTTGACAGTCTCAACTTATGTCCATGAAAATGCTGTTATTTAGTGTTTTCCATCCATATTTCTCAGGTTGCTTGAAAAACCAGCCAAGGTGCCATTGCTGTTACAGAAAGAGGTTAAATACACGATGAAGTCTTCATGAAGTGTTTTGTAGCTGTGAGTAACTGAGTAACTGGAGTCAAGCATTCTGCCTTTGGGAAATGTGTTACAATCTTCTTCTTGTGTCATCCGCTGTCCTCCTTGTATTTTTGCCACCTGTGTACTTAGAGGATTTGAGCAGGCCTTAGAGAGCTAAAAGTTGCAAGCATAACAATTCATTTGGTAACACCAAGAACGTCATGTGATCAGTGACCTTTCCATTTATGATAGGAATCATTACCAAAGTAGGGAGCAAATTTGGTAGCAAAATCTTGTTCTTCTCTGCCTTCTGGGTACTCCCTTCCTACTGCTCCCTTCAGCTGATGGAAGGTCATGTGGAAGGTGTGACAAGGAACGGCTGGGTGTGGAAGAGTGACATTCCTGTTGCTGAAGTGCTGCATTCCCTTGTGTTTGTGCTCCTTTTTTTCCTGGGAAGCCAGCATACCTCCTGCACTGCCCCATGCTGGGACTTGCAGGCTCATCACTGGTAATACCATGCAACTAAGCAGACAGTTTGTGTCCCTCAGCTTTTGTGGTAGATAATGTAATAATGTACTAAGCACAGCACTGTGCCTCATTCTAAGCCGATCATTTCTTGAATGTCAGCATCTGGTAAAACATTTTTGTTGTATTATTATGGATAGCCCTGTTATCAGGGTGGAGAATGTGAACCCGATGCCTTTTTGCAGCTTTTAGCATCTGCGTCACTTGTCTCTTGCAAACACAGTACTGTAAGGCTGGAATGCCCAGCTCTGGATTAGAAACTTAATACCTGTCAGGAGCAGCACACCAAGAAACATTTCAGCTGATAAATCTGGAACAGAGTCAGCAGAAATTGTGGAAAATAGCAGCAACATTTTAGGCCTCGGGAAGCTTAGATCCAGATTTAAAGACGTCTCGGTGCTTTAAAAGAAGCATTAGTTATGCAGTTATGCTTGGATTTACCTCCCACCTCTCGTTTTATTTTTATGTAAAATTGTGAAAATGTGCTGACGCATGGCATTTGTACTTCTGCGTGAATGCAGTGCATCAGCTTTTACCCTTAAGATTCTTAATGCGTAAAAAGTTAGATGCAGAAAAAACATCATTTTTTGTGTTTTCCCTTCTCAAATTCAACATCCCTCAATAGCTGCACAGAGGACACTTGGCTGAAGAGCGGCTCGCAGGCACAGACTGGCAGAAGCAGTGTTGGTAATGCAAGGAACATATCCAGAATGCCACACTGCTGTGCCGGGAGCGTGAGCTGCACTCTGCATCACGGACCTGCATGACCTGCCTTTGGCAAGACACGGCGCTCCGAGCGCCTCTGCCCACGTATGGATTTACCCCCAGGACCCTCAGGACTTTGTCTCTCTCTCCCCCCGGTGGTGCAGTGGTGCTTTCCTGCCTCTTCTCCATTCTCTAGCTGTGGCAAGTCCTGCCATGATGCTGCTCCCTGTGCATCTTGGTGCGTTTTATAAAGCCTGAGGTGTGAAGCACTACTGCATGTAGGGAAAGTGAGGCAGCAGCCACTGTTCGCTTGGAGAAACTGAGGGAAGGAAAGTTGGAGTGAGTTATGGGTGATGCAGAGTTAGGAGAAGACTTTCATTTCCAGTCTCCCAGTGTTTCATCTTCCTTTGTGCCCAATTATCTCCATTCTGTGACATGAAGGTGACAGCACTGCAAACTGCTTTGACATTTGTGGAACACAAGCAGTAAAACATTCAGTAACTCCTGGGCAGATGCCTGCCTAGGGAAATTGGAAAGGGTGCCCTTAGGTGCAGAGCGGCTTGCAGAAGGGTTCTGGTGGAGTCCTTGTCACATATTTAGGAGCTTTACCTTCCTCTAAGCTCAGTTTGCTGTAGTTTCAGGTCTCTGCAACCAGAGGGGAGAAGTTTTATCGTGCTGATTTCTCCACCACTGATTGCCATCTGAATGCAGGCACTGGTGCCAGCAGTGCATGGTGGTTTGTTTAACTGTTAAATTCTAGACAATGCCAGAGTGAAAGTGACCTTAAAAATAATCTTTTAACCACAGAATCAGTATAATAGTTTTTATACTCAAATATAAACAGTAGAATGATGGGCTAGAAAACCAGTTCCTAGCTGTTGTGCTATGTTGCTGCTCAGTGTGAAATCTTAAATGAAGCAGGGCCCCACATAGAGCTGGCACCCTCTCCTTCCCCCAGGGATGCAGAAGTGTGTGTTCAGGCTGTGGTGCAGAAGAAGCTGTATAAAGTACACATTTGGTTTGATTGCACAGCTCATCTGACCGAGTGACTAGCTATCACCAAGGGGTGGCTGTGCTTTACAGTCTGTTTTTTTCCCTCTCCCATCCCTGGACTGCCATTGGTACATGTCTGTCCCTGCAGTGGTGTAATTCTGGGAACCAAGTGGCAGGAAAGTTTTCGAGCATTTTGCAGGGCTAATTTTCTGCTGATTTTGAATCTTGAGCTATCTCCTGAGGCATCAGACAGATGTTGGTGCTAAGACAAGACAGCGTAATGGGAATACATAGCACATGAGGGGGAGCAGAGATGTCCTTTTGTGCAGCAGCTTGCTGTTAAATTGTATTATCTGTGCTCTCTGACTGCATCCTGAGTGTTCATAACAGCAAATGACACAAATTCCTTCACAGGAATATAGGTGTGAGAGATAGTGCAGTGGGAGATAATAAAATCTGTTTTCTGGGGCTGATTTTCTGAGGAAAACCAGTTGGAAACATGTTCATGTGTATTTAATAAAGCAACTGCTAGACTAGAGAATAAATGTGAACCTAAATCAGTTTATGAACCTCAGTGCTTACAAATAGTTGTGAAAGCCTTTAGTCTCTCATACTCTCAGTGTCCCATCTCACACAGTGAAGACTGACAGTGCTTGGACAGCATTCAAGCAGCCTGGAGGGGCTGCATAGCCAGCCAGGTAGCCACAGGAGTCTGTTAAAAGTGCACAGAGATTTCTTCACAAGACCTTTAGCACTTAATATGAAAGCACTTTGATTTAGAAGGGCCAGATGTGCTACATTTGACTGCTGATAGACTATTCACAAAAATAATCTTTTCTGTGGTTTTTGGTCTTTGCGAGGAATAGAGAGAAAAGCTGCTGGAAATTCATTATTTATGCTTAGATGCTTCCTCCTTTTCCAGACACTTCTCTGTGCTGAAATACCTGCATGATTTTGAAAGAAACTATTTCCATTACAATGAATAAACATCTTAGTATTAACCTAATTTAATTTTTTTGGAGTATAATGGATCATGGCATATAAAAGTCTTTAAAAAAATCTTTCTTTCACATCTGGGTATAACTGTAGACTCAGAATTTCATCAGGGTTATCTCCATGAGTGACATTTATAAAGAACAGATTCACAGTGGGATAGTCAGTTGCTTTTCATACCTGAAGCATCACTAGAGGATAGCAAATGGATCTGAAGCCAGATTGTATATTGTTGTTTTTTAAATTCCCTCTTCACTCTTTCAAATCACAGGGAAATTGTTCTCTTCTGTGTCAGGAATGAGTGGGAGGTTATGTTTTGTTAATGCCAAAAAGTGATCATTCCTAGACACCAGTTGGCCCCAACCCAAGGGCATGTGCCATCTAATTTCTTGTATTACTACTTTTTGTGTGTTTTCTCTCATCACTGCTCTTGATGGAGTCTCAGCTTGGAAAATTCTGTCTGCACTGATGTATAAGAAGGTATTATTGCTGCTCTGATGAGCCTACATTATATGAGAAAAAAACCAGAATCTGCCATCATCTGCCTTTATTTTTTTTTGTTGTTGTTGGGTAATCTTTTAATCCAGTAATTTTTTATCAAAATCTTGCAGGTGGTACATGCCAGATGGACTTTTTGCAGAGATTAAATGAAGCATCATTTGTCAAGAAGCTGTATTAGAAAGGATTTTTTTTTGGGCGGGGGTGGGGGGAGGAATGTACAAGGAAAGGCATGACAACACCTCTGTCCCTATTCTGTAATTCACTGGTGGATGAAGTTTAGTGGATTCAGAGGATATTTGATTTTATCAGTCATTAAAATCTAAGTAGCTTTCTTAACTAATATTTCAATTAAAAACCAAAATATCTAAAGTCTACCTCTCATATGTGCTGTATGGCATCTAATATATGCCATTTCTCAGTAGTCTTTGAGTCCATTTAATGAACTGTGTTATCACCCAGTGTAACTGTTGGTCTTGTGAAGTCCCAGTCTAACAAACACATGTAAGGTTAATTTCATTGCTGTGCAGAAACTTGGGAAGGAAAGCCAGCCATCTGCTGAAATTTTGTGTGATAGGAGCTCAGGCTCATTGTTTCTCTGAAAATGCAAGATCCATCATGGCATTTTATGTGACTATACTGCACATGCAATACAAAGAGGTTATCAATGTTTAAAATATACAAGAATGTCAAAAGTGAAAGATGGCAAACCTTTTTCTTTCTGATGCCATCAAAATACAAGAAACAACCTAAGGTCAGTCAACAGCCTGATGATACGTGGATTCCTGTTCAAAAGAAATGTGGCCAGCCAGCCAGCCTTGGAGGGATGTTGATATTAAGAAAGAGCAAGCATATAAGAACAAATATAAAAATATACCAATATATCTAAAAGTATCAAAATTTTGCACAAACTGATACCCTGGCTTGGACTTTCAGTATACAGTAGAAGGATGTAGTCTGGATGCAGGCAGAACTGCTGTTGCTCTCCTGCACCCTCAGCTTTTCCAGAAGTTTAGTCTAGACTTAAAAATGTGTTTATCAAGTACTGTTGGGATGCTTGGATTAATGATTCTGCTGGTTTACGTGTTGCAAAATTAATCACATTGAGTTAACAGTGCACTTAACTCCTTCAGCATTATTTGAATTAGATTTCACTCTACTAAGCTGATGATCTTGTGACACAACAGAGCACTCACCATTTCCATGTGAGTGCTGTGTGCACAGGGGAGGGGTAGCTCAGTCTTGATATATTTGCACTCTGCAAAGAAAGACTTTGCTTGGTGGGAAATGGAAAGACAGTATTCTTAATCCAACCCTTCCATGAAAACCAACCCCCTATCTTGAAAATTCTTAATCCAAAGCCTATCATGAAAAATACTGGAAGAAAATAAAAAATCAAACAAAAGCCTGATATTCTTTATTTTTATTATAATTTTAACAACATGAGTAAATTGAAATCTGTAAGCAAAGCAATTACATGAAGAGGGTCTAATAAAGTTGTTCAAGCTACAACCTACTTTGATTGTTGAATCAAACTGAATAAAGCAGGCTGCTTTGATGGGTTTTTAGCTTCCACGAACATAATTGGCAGTGACATCTTTTGCTTTAATGACAATGGTCTTCTGTGGGCTGGGAGTTTCATAATCAGCTGAAAGTAAAAAAAAAAAAAATCGGTCACTACTACAAACAGGAAAATTGCTGAACCAAGTCCTAGCCTCAGTTCAGCTGGTAAAACCTCACCAGCTTCAGCAAGATTTGAGTGTTTTAAAATTCTCCCTGGCCTGAGCAGAAGAGCAGGTCAATATCTGTGGGTCAGATTTTCAGAGATTCCATAGCTAAGGCTGATTAAGGATCTTAGAAAAGCCCAACCAAGCAGCCCAACCCAACCACTGTAAAGTGTTTACAGGTTATTCCCAGAGGAAAAATCTTGAGAGTTGGAACCACATTTCTTCACAAAAGGTACAGACAGTGGTCCAGATTCTGTCCTTGGACTTCAGGGGGAACATACAAACTTAAAAAGGGAATTTTCCCAGGATCATAGCTATAATATTTGGAGTGTATTAAGGGAGGAGGAGGGGTGGTATAATGTATTCAAATCAAGAAACAACAATACATCTGCCTTGCAGCCACTAACCTCTCAGAGTAGCTTTTTAATATCACATCTCAAACCTTCAGAGAAGTGAAACTCATGTCATGTTTCCAAACCATGTCCTTCTGTGGTAGTATTGGAAACCACACATTTCCAATACATTAGGAATCTCTGATAGGATTTGGTGTGTTCTTTCCTTTGGCAGCTTAACCTCACCTAACCTAACCTCACCATCTACCAGCCAGCCTTATGAAACATGAGAAGCATCCCAGTTCTCCTGCTTCCAGCAACCTCCCAACCCCTTCCCAGGGAGCACATTCTCCATCCTTTTAAAGACAAATACCTGCTTTGCTCTCCATCCAGGAGGCAGTGATATGCAGCAATGTCTTTCTCCAGCTGTTGTTTGCTAGTCAGCAGATTTTCACGATCCCTCTGCTGCTGCTCGGTTTCTACTTTGATTTCTCCCATCTCTGCCTCCAGCTTGGAAATGACAGAGCCTAGGTTCTGCAGTTCGATGTCGTGCCAGTGCTTGGCGTCGTATAAAGAGTTCTCCAGACCCCTCTTCTGCAAGGCCAGGACAGGAGGAAATAAATCAGCAAATTTCCATATGCTTCATAGTGATTGCTTTTTTTCAGAGTTGGCCAGTATCTCTATTGAATATATATATTTTGAGAATTCCTTTCTTTAGCTACAAAAGTTGAAGTAATTTTACAAGGTGCAGATATTCCTCACGTTGTCTAGTACTACAATTTCCGTCTTCAGTGTATTCATACTCCATCTCGCTACTATTGGTGAGACTGAGTATGAATACACTGAAGATGGAAATTTGGAGCCTGATTGTCAACTGTTGTACACTTAGAGCACCATTTCAGTCAAGAGGAGCCCAGAAATGTCTGGCATCTCTGGAAACAGTATCTGGTAGAAAATGGGATTCATTCTTAATTCTGCATCCCAAGACAGGAACGTTCCCCTCAGAAGGCGTGTTGAGTTCTCAGAGTACACCCACTGAAAACCCAGCATTCCTTACCAAGGTCCTCAAGGATTCGGTTTCTGCTTGCAAGCTCTGTATTTTGCAGGCAGTTTCGTGGAACTCGGTTCTGAGGCCCTCCACCAGCTCTTCCTCCTGGGTTCGCACGGCAGCCGTCGTCTCAGCCTGTTGCTGGCGAAAGAAGGCGACTGTCATCACAACCTACACAAGTTATGGTTGAGCTTCCTTGCATACCAAACTGACAGTAATATTTTCACACTTTGTGGCAATTCTGACTCTAAGTTTGATTCCTGTGTGTTAAATCCCTCAGTTGAACAATTCTGGATACTTCTTAGTGTCAAAATGATCGTATTTTCTAGGCGTTTACTGTAAAATGGCTTATGCATACAAGTGTATTTATGTTTCCCAGTCAGCAACAGCTGTTCAGAATTCATACTTCTATGTTTAAAATTATCTCCAAAGAGAAAACATTGCTGTAATTGTTCATTTTATAGCCATACTATAGTATTTCTTAAAAAGTTGTGTGTCTTCAGAACTACTCGCACCTTAATTTTGCACATAAGATTCTATGAGTCAGACAGCAAGTCATATCATAGTGGTGAAAAAAATAAATCTGTTAATTAAGTCATGAGTTAATTATGCTATTTCCTGCTCTTGTGGCTTGGGGCGGTTTTGTATGTGTTTAGTTCAGGTTCCTGGAAAATAGGTGAAGGAAAAAGTACCTTAGTAAAAATAGAATTTCTATACTTTTTAATAAGGGCTGAGATCAAGGTTTTTCAGCCTAGAGCTCTGGGCTCTCTAGAAAATACAATTCTTCAGTCAAAACCTACATTTCTTGTGGTAGATGCTAAAATTAAACTATGCAAAATACTTCCATCCCACTCTGAAATTTCATCTTGACCCTGTTCTACTTTTCTGATTATGCATTCTTTTATTTTAAAAGTAAGATCGAATTTTGAAAAATCTAGGACCATGCCCCAAAAATAGGGTTTTTTTTTGTACTACCATATGAACCCCACACCTTGCACGTTTTGAATGAAATAACCTCAGTGGAAAAAGGTCATTTAAACACTGGCTAAAATAGAAATTTAGATTTAAGAACCTGTGTTGCAGAGGGCTGAATTTCAATCCAAGCACCAAACCTGTCTTTTCCAGCAAATAGCACAGATCCTGTGTTTTCTGGAAATGCTTTGTTGGGGCTTGTGCTTCAGAGAGACATAATTCTACTTGACTATTCCTGATGAGCCAGTGATCATGGACTTGCCACTCTCCAGTAAATTGTGTCTCCTGAATTGTGTTGAGAGTGTCATCTGCACCTTCTTAGGCTACGAGGACTGCAAAAGCCTCTTTTCAAAGATGTGCACAGGGAAGGGAAGGTGCCTTTCAATCTGTATTTATAGCCTACACCCATTACCTGAAGCCTGGCTTTCACATTTACCGTGCTGGTGGCCCAAATGCTACCTATAAATCCAGCTTGCCCTCGCCACAGGCGGCATTGAAACCCTTCCAAGGAGCTGCTCTAAGATGTGAGCCTGACCTTGGTGGTGTGAGTGATAGAAGAGGCAGGTGGAGTAGATGGAGATGGCTGCATCAGGTCCTAAACACTGAGGAGGACACAGCTAGCAAGCACCCACTGAATGTGCTCTAAAGCTTTTGGGACGCACACGGTTTCCCAACCCTCCTTACAGGATTACCAGCCCCAAGTGTCCATGTGTGGGGTGCTGCTGGGCATGACACTTGGCTCAGCTTTGGCGTTCCTTCTGTGGAGAAGTGAAGTAGTCTGTGTGTCCTCTTCACTAGGCAATTCATGTTTTCTGGGGACTTTTCCTATTTCCGAGATGCTCCATAAGGAAAAGGGTTGTGGTTTAGTGACCACAAACAACTGGATTAATGGAGGGAGAGGATGAAATCATCTTCCTAAGCCTTTATCACGTTGGTGCTTGAGTTTCCTAGGAATCTGTTCAAACATCTGTACAGTTTCGAGCCAAGCATTGTGTATGAGCACAGAATCCCTCATTAGTCTGTTTTTCACGGAATCCAGAAAATGAAAGAATGATTAGGAATGGCACACCAACACCCGGAGTTTACAGCGTGGTATCTAAAGAAAGGAAGTTACTTTGAAAGGCTCTTGAGAGTTCTGGGAAAGTTTTAGCAAAGTAGCAAAGAAGGGAGGAACAACTGGCATAATTCACAAGATTTTCCAGAACCTTTTATGAGGACAACAGAGAAAGCTGTGTAATTGTATGCTCAGGGTAGAAAACTTGCATGGGTCAACAGCTGGTCAGGAGACAGAACATGAAGAGGAAAATTAAGGTTCGTTCCATTAAGACAGAAGCTTAACATCTTGATGCCTCAAGGTCTACTGTTCTGGGAGTGAAGCATGAACTGGAAGGATTTATGGATGACAGAAAACCATACAGATTAGCAATGAGCAGGAATGGATGTGTGGAATCAAACTACATGAATGAACAGCACATCAGTAAGTAAAGCATCCTTCCAGGGAAAAATATTAAATAGCAGGCATGTCTTACAAGGGTTTGAATAACTTATTTCTATTTGGGAAAGATTTTGACGACCACAGACAAAAAAGGGCACAGGTGAAACCAATGGACTTGAGTTTTGAGGTTTTTCATCTAAAAAAGGCCCATGTGAAACCCCATTAGGTATGAATTTAAATTGGTGTGTTTTGGTGCCCAAACATCCTTGAAAAATCTAGACAAGACTGCAAATCTAGTCACAAAACAAAGCAAATGAGGCAAGGTAGTTAGTCAGAAAATAACTAAAATACTCCCCTCATTCCTAAGTCAGTGCTAGGACATCATTTGAAACACCTTGGTCTGAGCTGGTCACAGGTATACCAGGGAGTAGATGAGGAAAAGGAAATAAAAATATTAGCGACCAAGGAAACCTCATGGAGAGACACTGGAAAAACTGGTAACGAAAAGCAAAGGAGTGCAGGGAACTGCTTTGCCTCCTGTGATATCACAAAAGGGTTAGGGCAAGTTTTTCACTGTGGATAACCAAATGATACAACTTAACCACAAAATATTATATAAAACCACAAGCTTAGTTGATAAAAGCTAAACTCTTGTCATCTGTACACATAGTAGTAATCTGAATTGATCTGTGTCTGTAGGATATAAAGGACACAAAACTGCATTATCTGGGTTTAATTTGTGGGAAAAAAAGCTCCTAGAATGTCTTACCAGAACCTGTAGAGAACCAGAACAGATCATTCCAGAAATCTGTGATATTCTGTTTCTTTATTCCATTAAAAAAACAAACCAAAACAGGAACAACTTAAAACAGCAAGAGCTTAGGCTAAGATTGCTGAGTAGGGGTGGGTTGGGTATCAAAGACATGATAGAGCAGTGTACTAGGAGCTGTCAATTTTTCCCCCAAATGAAATCTCTGAGCAGCTAAAAGACCAGACATTGAAGGTATGAAAGAAATAGGAAGAAAGAAGTTGTAAGGATGTTTTTTGCACAGGAGGGGAAGGAGGAGGAACAAGCAGGACAGGCAAGTGGGAACACTGCATGATTTGGTGCCATCAGAGTGATGATACTCATTTTGCTGAAACCTGGCAGTGGGTCAGGAACAGATTTTTCTGGGGAAAGCTCAAGAGGCTACAGAGGATGCCCTGGCTTTTCAGGGCTGCATGTGCTTTGTGTGGAGGCACTCTCCAGGCTCATGTAGTTTATTAGTGTCACTCACTTCCTTTGGACTCTATGAGCTGAAAATCAAGCCCCACAGACTAACTCTACAAAAACTTTGCTTAATACATCTGGCATTCTCACAGACTTGATGGGACCTCTGGGATAAACCCCTCTGCTTGGCTTCCTAGCTTGGTATTGCTGTAGTCACAGGTTTTTCTTCTTTATTTTGAAAATTAACTCAGAGCTTGCACATATTTGCAAACATATTTCTTGGTTTTGTTGTTTTTTCTGACTCTTTGCCTTCAATACCCTCTACACCTCTCATGGAAGCTCTTTACCTTGGAATAGGAGGGATATGTTTATATGGTTTTACTGAGTATTTCAACAGCACTGCTGCAGTTATATTTTCACAGAATTACAGAATATGCTGAGTTGGAAGGAACCCACAGGGATCATCAAATCCAGCTCCTGGCTCTGCACAGGACCATCCCCAAGAGTCACACCATGTGCCTGAGAGCATCGTCCAAACACTTCTTGAACTCTGCCAGGCTTGGTGCTGTGACAACTTCCCTGGGGAGCCTGTTCAGCCAACCATCCTCTGAGTGAGGAACCTTTTCCTAACCTCCACCCTAAGCCTCCCCTGACACAACTTCAGGCCATTCCCTCAGGCCCTGTCACTGGTCATCACAGAGCAGAGATCAGTGCCTGCCCCTCCTTTTCTCATCACAATGAAGTTGCAGACTGCAGTTAGGTCTCCCCTCAGTTTCCTCTTCTCCAGCCTGAGCAAACCAAGTGACCTCAGCCACTCCTCACCGGGGTTCCCCTCAAGGCCCTTTACCATTTTCATTGCTCTCCTGATTTGCTCTGTCATGCTCTGCTGTATGAGCCAACTTGGAACCAAATGGCTCCTAGCATACAGGATCATCCACTGAGCTTAATGCTTCAGCTGTGCAAAAATACTTACTTCAGCCAGACACTTTGGCAAATGAGTGATTCTTCACGACAGAGAAAAAGCTGCATTAAAAGGCTGTCTCAGACTCAGCCTCAGGAGAGGAAAATCCCTATTTAAAGGGAATGGCTATTATCATCACTTTTAATTTCAAAGTTAATACCTAGTTTTCCCACTGCTGCCAAAGGAAACAATATCAGGGAGAAACCAACAAGGAGTGCAGAGAGCAATGTGCTTTGTCCTTCTTATTTATAGACCCCAGTAAATTATTAAGTGGAGGAACAGCCCTAGTAAGAAGGGTAATAATGGTGTCTTTTCCTACACAGAAGATATCAACTGATTAAGTTTGTTTTCCTTAGCCAACATTTCAGAGCCCTTGAAAGGCTCCCACAGATACCTGCAGTAAAAGCTAGGCCATTTCCACCAGTGCTTAACTCTGTGCATCCCAAGAAAGCCTTTTTATTTATAAGTGCCTTGGACTTTGGCCAAAATACTAGAGATTTTTAACATCTTTTCTGTTTCAAGAAAACCCCAAGAAACACCCAACCCTCAAAGATATAGCAGAATATTAGAGAGATTTTGTGTTTGCTTGATATCCTGTGATGTTGGAGTGGGTTACAGAGTGCTGACCTTGGTACGGAGCAGGGCACCTGTCTCAGCACGATTCTTTTCAATGTCTCTCTCCCAGTGGATTCTGATTTTTTCCAGAATGTCATCCAGGCCACTTCCCAGGGGAACATCAAGTTCTTCCAGCTGAGATCCAGCAAGCTGCTTGTATAATACCTTCACATCCTTGAACAAAAATAACAAACATAAAGAAAGTGAACTGGACATTTGAATGGTGTCTTCAGAGAAACTCAAGGAAGAGCTCTTTTGGTGCCACAAACAGAGAGAGTAATTAAATTTTCTCCCAAAAGGTATTCTACATTAATGATTTCGTGCAATGAAGGGTTTCTTTTTCACATGTGGATTTGCCTTGCTTCTGCACGGGGTCTCTTGCTGCAGATCTAGGGTACTGGAAGAGTTTTCCCCTCGGTGGAAGGAGACTGAAGCCCTGCACAAAGGCAGTGCCTGGAGCAGCCCCCTCAACAGAGGCAAGTTCCTCTGGCAGCCGTTGCTTGACACATGCATGCTGCACAGCTGGGACCTGAAATCACTACATATACTGCCAGTAAAGCTGCAGTGTGGGTTTTGGGCCAAGGAACTAACTGCTTACATGATATCAAAAACTCCTCCCTTGCTGCTGCACCGTGCAGGAGAATGGGCCTGCAAGATACAAGATGTGCAAAGCAGCAGGAGCTCTACAGCCTTGCAGCTTGTGTGAGACAAGTGTGTGTTTTATGCATGTGCATGTTAGATGAAGAGGATTCTCCTCTGTGGCAGTATTCTGTTCCTTCTTTACATTTAAGTGCTCCAAAAACACATAACCAGTAGAGAATTAGCAGGTCTAGTATTGCACACTTAAAGGTAGAACATCAGTTGTACATTGTGTTCAGGAGCACAAGAATTAATGAGATTTTCACATGTATCTTAACTGTCTGGCATTTTTTGCAGTCCTTTTATATCAACCTTTTAATCTGTGTTATTGGCACAAAAAAAAAGATAGTGTAAAAGCATCTGGGAATTGTATTTCTGAGCTACGGCCCCTGACAGTGACAATGCTGGAAAAAATAGATGGGAATTATGTGAATTATGAACCTGCAAGAATGCAAACCTCAAAATGTGCCCACTCCAAGTTCACAAAAGCTTCAAAAAGACTTGGCATGGATTTGCTAGTGGGAGCACCAGTGGAAAGAAAGGCTTGAATTAGTTCAGGAAAGTCCTTGGGACTTAATTTTGCCGGAGCTCAGCAATAGTTGCTTCTAGCCTTTATTCTGTGGCTACTCTTAAGCAGCTTCCACTGGTGCTGCTGCCCTGGGAAAACCAGGCCTATGCTGAAATGGTTCTGCAAATGCTCAGGTACTCCCAAAAGAGCATCTCTCCACTCTGCAAGGGCTCCTTGCTGGCTACATGAGGATCAAGATGGACAGGTGGTGTTCTCATTATGCCATAGCTACAGACAGAGAATAGCATCAGCACCAGCTTGTCTGGTTTCACAGCAGTCATTGCATTACTTGGATGTTTAAAGGGGATCTTGTTTATTTCTATCACTTTTCTCTTTACCCTCTTATCTAAAACAACTGCCATCTTCTCCTGCCATGCACTGGTGATGAAGCCACTGGTTATTTTCTGCAAAATGCCAGCCTTGGAATTAGACTGATGCAAGTAGGGAGCTGGTGATGCAACCTCTCTTGGCAAGCCAGTGTAGCTGAAATCTTGTGGTTGGAGGAATAGCTGGTAAGAAATGTAAGGTAGGTTGCTTTCATGAGCCATCACAATGCAAGCTCTATCTTAGTTCTGAGGCACCAGCACAGTTGCTTGCTGTCCCTTATGAAGGATAAGTAACACCTCCATATTCAAGTCCCCATGAATAAAGATGCTGATTTACGGTCAATCCTGAAATCTCTGCTGAAGGAAGTAAACCACCTTCATGCAAATAGAGTTGGTGAATTGGGTAATATGGGTTCTCTTCTGGCTGCCTGTCTGTGGTTCTGCATCCTCCCCACCTGCTCAGGCCTCTCCATGGTTTCAGGAATTCTTTATAGACCTCAGCCTTAATCAATCCATGGCTCCTAGGCAATTAAGCTTTCCTTGAGTTTATCAGAAGCTCTGTTCCTAGGAGCTTCTGCTGCCTAGCAAACTTGCGTGGCCTAACAAAGGAAGGGGACAAGATAGTCAGCTATCCATCCTAGCATAACCTTGGAACATTATTTGCTCGAATTATAGCCCAAATGGAACAATATTTGTGTTACCAGACTTCTGAGGAAAAATCCAGTAATTACCATCTTGGATTACAGCTAGGATGGAAATTGACAGATGACTGGAGCTAATCATTTTAGGACTCTATGAACAGTAGTCCTGAGTGAGGCCCTTTGAGATGTCCTGGACTGCAGTGGGCTGTGAGCAGCAATCTCCCTCTGACTGGGATACCTCTCGGAGCTAACAACAAGTTTGCAATACTCAATACTTGTTGCCAAATGGTGATGGTGGGGCCTGGGATATCCCCACTACTCCTCAAGGCTCAGCCTTCATCTGTTGAGAGATGGAGAAGCATCTGACTTGAGTGTTGCACTGAACTTGAGGGAAATTTTTAACAGGCACCTTTGTACAAACTTCTCCATGTCTGTGTGAGTGTGTGAATTGGTTTAAATACCCGATAGCATGTATAGTATGAATACTGCCATCCCAGATCTACAGTAAAGTTACTGCTGTGCTTATAGGAAATCCCATTGGATCATTTTATAAATATTAGTCAGTGATCAGGTGCTGAAAAATCCTTTAGCTATAAATCATTGACCAAGTCTGAGGTAAAGTTTGGACTCAGCTGCACCTAATCTCCATCAGGAATTTAGAAAGCAAGAGGATCTGCTCTGAACCTCATGGCTCAATGGGAGGACCTCCCCAAACAGTTCTGAACCTTTATCCTTTAGCACCTTTACCTTCTGCATCCCCAATTTCCATGTAAACCATTCTAGATTGATTCTAATCCCATTTTCTTTTGTGAGCTTCATTATATAGTAAGTAATAAAATGAACCTTGCCATCAAAGTTAAATTGCTCTTTCACATCTCATATTAAACCTTCTTTATCCAGAACCTTTGATGATGATTCTTTAGAGCCACTCCTTCATGCCACTGTCCCTGTGACTTGCTTCAGTGTTGTGCTTCTCAAGAGAGACTCAGCTTTGGGAACCAAGCTCCTTGCTAAGCCAAGCAGGGTATTTTCATAAGAAAATGGTTAATGCTCAACATTAGTGCAGCAGGACCAGAGCTGGTGCCCTGCACATGCACTTTCTCCTTCCATCAGATCTCACTGCTGAGATGTCCACATACATGACTGTGCAGCCCCTTGACCATTGTCTCTTCCGTGTCATATTTATCAAACAAGAAAGGGTTAACACCTACACGTAGGAAATTTGATAATGCCTCAGGGCTTAGTTCTCTGAGTTAAAAGAGAAGAAAGAAATAGGAGTAGGTTTCAGGGAAAATCCCCCTGCCCAGACGTGGCAGGCAGAGTTTATAAAGTTTGCTTTGCACTAGATGTATGATACCAACCAGATGAAACAGGCACATACTGGCTTTGCAGTGTCCTGAGCCTGGACTTACTTCTTCATGATTCTTTGACAGCAAAGTTAGTTCTTCCTTCATGCTTTCTATCTGACTCTCCAGATCCATTTTAGTTAAATTAGCATCATCAATCACTTTGTATAGGGAATTAATTTCATCTTCCACTGCCTTTCTGAATGGCTGCTCATTTTCATACCTGCAGAGAAAAAAAAAAAAAAGAAAAAGACAAACTTCAACACAGCACAGCTCAGCAAGTAAAACCTGTCCTTTTGTTCTGAATGACACTATTTCTGCTAATTAATAAATGTGTCCCAGACAGAGGCACAGAAACACAGTATACTTTGCTCTCATCTTGTCTCTTCATACTTGAAGTTAACTGCCTGAAGTGCTCTGTCATTAATTCAGAGTGTAAGAAAACAGGCCAAGTTAGCAGTATATGCTACGGTGGTTACCAACCTGATAGGTTTCCAGAAAAAACATGGAGAGGCTCATGGTTTCTTGCTAGATCTGATATTTATATATAGTATCACCATGGGTGGCTTTTTCTCAATTATCTTGGTTGTAAAATGAGAATACCTACTCAGTTGTCTACATAAAAACCTTTTAGAGCAATGGTTAAAGAAAAAACATGCATATCAAGCATTACTTTTACTAACAGACATGCTGGTGGAAGTTTGGTCTATGTTCCAGGGTCCTGGCCCATCCCTAAGACCAAATCCCAGTAGTATCAAAATAAAGAGGAAATTTCTGTGGTTGGTTTGTCAGCTAGAATTGCTGTTGGAACAAACTGCTCATTTCCAAACCATGGCTGTAATGGCAGGGAAATTTTGGCATGCAGTTTCCATTCCACAGCACTGCTTGCTGCATTTCTCTCATTTGTAACTTTTTGGTTTAGGCTTTCCATTGAAAATGTGGACTGCACTGTAAATCTCCTTGGGTGGGAGACATTTGTGCCAAACCTATCCAACCTGGGGACCTGGTGGCCAGAAAGGTTAGACAGGAGGGGCTGGCAGGTGAGTAGGGAACCTGATCCATAAACACTTTGCTCCTTGATGACCACCTTCATTGCTGGGACTTTAAGGCTTGGGAGAGTGGCAGCTGATCCCAGGAGCTTTCACTATGCAGTAGATTGATTCAACATTCTTTTTGTTATGTAGACTTCTTGTCCAAAGCAGCTGACACTTCTAAAAAGTGTTTTTTTAAAAACTAAGTAAAATATGAATGTAACTTGCTGGATGTAATGCCAAACAAGTATCTCAGAGTTGTACCTTTCTGAAATAAAAGGCAAACTTAAGAATGATTAACACGTTTTGGTTTTATGATTAAATAAAATAATGCCAGAGGGAGAGAAAACGAAGTTTAAGGGATGATAAAAACCATAGGATATAAAAATCAATTAGTTTGAAGTATGATTTTTGTGTTAGAGCTTGCAGAAAGCTATTTGTAAATGAATGAGACCATTATGAGTAAAAAAAAAGCTAGAAGGATCACATCTCCTGAGTAAAATCTAAGGAGCTTCATGCATTCATACAAATGACTGCCAGGCTTTTCAAACAGAAAGACAATTTAAAAAGTTGTTTACCAGTGTTTAAAATCTTCTTTTTATTACTTATTCTTCTCAGTAAAGAAAAGGAAAATCAGCGCAGCCCGTTTTTGTTTTCTTGTCTAACATTTCCACCCTGATGTCTGTAGTGGTGCAGTTTATGCTTTGTGGCTGTAGCAGAATGATTGTTACTTCCAAAACCACTTGGTGTTGGTACTGAAGTACTGTAAATTACAACTAAAAAGCACATAGGAGTCTGCTTTTATAAAATGCCAATCCAATTTTGAATGAATACCGACCTCTCAATGAGAGACAAATGTCTGCGTTAAGACAAATGTCTGTGTTAAGAATAGCTTAGGTCATTTTGCTTGTGCACATTTTTGTTATTGTGAATCTTCAAAATCTTCCAAAATTATTTTAGCACCATCATTATTTTTCTCCCAAATCAGGGTGTCGAATATGGACACACATCTTAAAAAACAAGCCCATTCTACTCCCTACCATTACACCCCTACAAATTAAGTTTTCCCAAAGACAAAGTTTAAAGAAAGTGGCCAGTTGGGTGCCACCACAGGACTACCTGTCTTTAAAATCTTCAGCACAGGCTTGAATATTCTCGGTGTGCAGCATAAGACGAGCATTTTCAAGGACTGCTTCACCCACCTAGAAGAAAGAGACAACAGAGCTCAAGAAGAGAGCACATGTATTCAGCACATGTATCTTAAGCAGATGTATGGCTTTGATTCTGAAAATAATCCTGTATCCTAGGGCTGTTCAAGTGACTCATTCCAGATAACTTAGTCAATCATTTTTGTACATATTAGTTCACCGCAAATACATATAAATTCTCTGCAAATGGGCTGTAATTTGTCATCAAACTGCTTATTCCTCCTAAGTCCTCATCTTCTTGTAGCAACACATTTATTCTGATCACCAGCTCTTTGCAAGGGGAAGAATTCATTGCTGTGCTCAAGGTATTTCCATCATTTAAGTCCCTCTCATACTTTCTAGATACAATTTAAGCAGCACTTATGCAGTTCCTATTCTACTTCCCATATCAGCAGTCCTCTTCAGGGTCGTCCTCCTCAGGGAGCCATGGAACACTTGCTGCTCATGCCGCCTGCGAGCCCTCCTCAGCTCCCAGAGCGTCGTTTTCCTTCTCCTATGGGATCCTCTAGGCTCTTGCGATAGGTATTGGACCTGAGAAGCCTTCAAAGATTATGACACTGATTGGAAAGGTCGTGCAAATCAGACTGTGGTATCATTGCTATGGCCCTGGGTGTATCTCTAACGTGCAAGAGGCACTTGAGGGGTGAGTGAACCTGCAAGGCTTGTGGCTTAGCAGTTTGCTGTGGATCAGGAAGGTTATATAAAATGATAAAAAAGAGAAAAAAGACAACGTCCTGCCCTGGAGTCAGACATGCACTGAGCTGTGCACGTGACCAAAGACATGCAGAATTCAGAAACGAGGCTTAGAGTGATCACCTCTGTAAGTAACTGGGAGCTGCAGTCACCCCATGATCCATGCTGTCACCCTGGAAAAGCTAAATTGAACATTTCTTTGACCATTTTTTAGAGACAACCATGAAGATTTGCAGTTAAACTGCCTCATGAATAAGATCAGATTTTTAAGCTGGCCAGGAGAATTCTTGAAGCAGAAAAATCTTTCATTAGATAACTAATGATTGCAACT
Organism: Polioptila caerulea; assembly: GCA_013397295.1. Lineage (NCBI taxonomy): Eukaryota > Metazoa > Chordata > Aves > Passeriformes > Certhiidae > Polioptila > Polioptila caerulea. The sequence goes on along the minus strand of VYXF01005772.1, from coordinate 72,997 downwards.
AAGATTGCAAATCAACCAAAGCAAAGCATTCTGCTCCTCCAAAATGAAGCACACCATTTGATTCAGAAACATCAAGGCTGCATCCAGACAAGGTATCTCGAGTGGATCTCAAGTAGGATTGTTGCCCTGTGTTCCCACCTTCCCTGAGGCTGCTTGGTGATGGGGTGGAGGTTGGCATGCAAGGCTGAAGCATTTCTAGGTGGTAATTAACATTTACCCTCATGGAGAGTGGCTTACTGCTCCAAATGTCTTACAAATGTTTGGACAAACAAATGTGTAATACCTGAAGGCATCTGATAAGGAGAAATGTGGAGAAATAACCTGTTCCTTCACTATCCATTATGTCCATAATGGATCAGGAAGTTAAAGGCACTCTACATCTTTTCAATCTATGAGGAATAAGAGTTAAAAAAGTGGTTTTCTTAACTCTCACCTACTGTTAGGAAAAAACAGGGAAGGTGGCTGGGGCTGGAGCTTATTTCACACCATTGCACGGGGAAACTATTTTCTTCAAAACCTGTGGGATTTCTTGGCCAATTCCAAACAATACGATAGAGGGATAGGCCATCTCAGAGACATCCAGTTCTAACACATTTAATGAAAACATCATCTGGACAAAGGAGAGAGGTTCTGTAAATACTGCTGCTTGGGGGGACAATTAAAAAAAAAGCCCCGATTTCAGCATGAGGAAACTGAGGAGCGCAACAAAAGCACAGGAGTTAGAGATGTAACAAAAGCCACAAAGAGATGGTCCCTAACCACACACCAGCCAGCCCTGTTGTGCAGCACACAAGTACAGAAGAATTCTCTATGCTCATTTGCACACAAAACTGGCTGCTCTTCATTGTTCAACCCCTTATTTCCTTCTCCCTGATTTTTTGCAGCCCCACTTCACCAGCACTATCCTGACTCCCCAGACCCTGTGTTGTCCATCTGTGGCATTTCAGAGCAGCTGAACAGAGCTGGGACTCTGGGGACATGCTGCTCTTCTGTCCTCAGGTTCCCCTGCACCAGGACACCTAAGTTTTTCCTGAAGGATGGGGAATTGGCATTTAGACAGAAGCACAGAAGCAGAGGGACTTCTTTGACACAAGCTCTGAAATCTTGTTTGCTTTATTTTCCTACCTTTTTTCCCCTTTATCTTTTTTTTTTTTCCTACAGAAGTTATTTTGTCTTCCTGACAACTCATACATGTGTGGATCTTCATAGAGTTTTTAATTTCTTTCCCAGACTCAGTCAAGGAGCAGAAATGCTGCTCTGTGATTTGCCCTGCTGATCCCATTTGCCTCTGGCAGAGATCACACACAGTTACAAATCTGACCTAAAGTCTGATGAAAATTAATGTCTTTGAGTGAATTTGGAACATCCTGCAAGCAAAAGTAACATTAAATCCTGTGAGCTTCACAGTGTCACTCAGAGGCATGTTAATAGCAAAGTTCAGAGGCTGAATCCAGCGGGAGAGGGCTTTTGGGCTACAACAAAAGCAGGAGCAGTCAATAGCTGGTGAAGTGCTGCTGCCTGGATTTCTGCATCCATATGGAGACAGAGTGGTTTTTAAAAGTGTTTTCCATTTGTGTTTTTGTGGATTTCTTGGGGCATTTAAGGTGACTTTTACCTGCCCCACAGTGGATATCTTTACCATACTCCTGAGGATTCAGTCAATACCCCAACTCTCCTCTTCATAGACAAACAGCTGAAGTCAAGGGCTCAGTGAGGAAGTCCAGGGCTTTCCAAAGCCTCACAAAACCCTGAACTCTGCCATGTAAGTAAAAATGGTGTAACACAACCCCCCCCC
>VYXF01005772.1:0-71126 GCA_013397295.1 Polioptila caerulea | reverse complement strand
CCACCCCCCCCAAACTAATGTTTGGAAGACTTCAGGGATGACTTGCAGTGGAAACCAGCAGGCATCAACTTTTCAGCCTTCCTGGAAATCACCTGTGTACCCTTTAAATCTGACAGTGAACTTGAAGGGTAAGTAATTAGACAGTAGTTTCTAATACTGTCTATCATGGTACAAACCATGTTTCCTGAGAAATTCCCTCTGATTTGCATGAGCTGTGAAAGCCCCTTCCTAGGCTCCAGAGAAAAAGAGAACTAAGTCTCCTGCCTAGTGGCTCTTTTGTTTGATTTAATTCTCCTATTAATCAACAGCTGGATGCAAACACACAGCATTAGTGAGACAGATTTGTAGCCACTTTGCTGACACACATACTAAAAACCGTGATGCAGCAGTTTAGGAAACACCCTACTCTGTCCATTGGGAATGAGAGGCCTTGCAATACTGCAAGCACTTAGACATTGCCTCCTCTGCTTGTAAAGCAGAAGGCAGTGCTGTCCTGCCTCACAGAGCTTCTGGGAGGCTTAAGTCACTGATGCTCATGTGGCATTCAAAGAGCCAAAATGGGAAGAGTTTAAAAAATGCAAATATTATTACTAATAATAGCTCCTTTCAGTCACACATTGTCTTTCAACACTCAGTTCTGTGATGCACACACACCTTTTGATCACGATTTTTTTCAGCTCTTGAATTAACAGTGAATATTCATGGTACTAAACATCTTAACTACAAAGCAGCAAAAATTTTCTTTGATTTCATTGTGATTTTATGGACATGAAAATGCAATGTTAATTTTTTGGAAGAAAAGTCTCATCAAAATCTGCTTCAACATGCTGGCCCATTTGCTGGGTTACAACTGGCTTCAAGGATAAAACAGCTGCTTCAAGGGAGTGGGCAGATGCCAGACTTGATAAAGTGTGAACTGATACACACACTTACAGGGGGAATTTATTCCTTATCCCAGGTGACTAGCAACTTCTGATTTTTAACAGAGATTTGGCCAAGTTTGGCATGGCAAGATTTACCATGCCTTTCAAATTCTTAGCTGTGCTTTATCTGTAGCTTTGTATACTTTTGCTAGTCTTACAAATGTCTAAATCCTTTCTGACAGCTACTAAATTCACGGCCTCAGGTGTGGCCTGTGATAATGAATCTCATGGTTTAATTATTCATGTAATGGAAAGTTCCCTGGCTTTTAAGTTCACTTCAATAAAGCAAACGCCTCCGTAGGGAAAGATCAGAAAATGTCGATCTAGTCTTTCCTTCCACACACACAAGGAAATAGTTGATACCAAACCATTGCCTCCAACACGTTTTAATTCACAGCTAAAATCAGGCTAAAAGCCTGCAGCCCACTGCCAAGCAATAAACTCTTAATGGTCTTGGTCATGCTTCCCATGTTGAACCCTTTCTCAGAGCCTGAAGGAGGAAACCTCAAAGCCGGCAAGAGCAGCATTTGTTGCATCGCCTCAGGAAAGATAATACCTGGAGAGAGGCTGGTATTGATGGCTCCTTTGCTGATTCCTGCTGCATCCAGGGAAATTGGACTTCATGTATACATCAAATATTTCATAAGTACACAGGACTGCATCAAAGAATGCCTGGTTCTCAAAGCAAGAGACACCTCTTATAGAAATGATCTGTAAAACTGTAATGTTGCCCAAGCACAAGGAGAAAACCTCACACCCCCATCACAGCTGCCTGTGAAGGCAGCCCAAATTGATGCTGTTGGAGGTGGCTGAGAGAACATAATTAAAACTAATTCACTGCCATTCTCTGTAGGGCAGTCGATCAAGCTTTGTGCCATTTCATGGGAGTTTGTTGTACCCTTAGCTGAGTGGCAGAGTGCTATTTCACCCATTTACAGACGCTGATCATGCACTGTGTTGTGCTAGAGTGTGTCACAAGTAAAACTCAGCGGCTCTGCTGACCCTGCAGCAAATAAATCAGTGGGTGTGAGTTCAAATGTAGCAATTCCTCAGGCTGTTAAACCTGTGTATTCTCCAGGCTTAATATTCACACTGATTAATTGCTGACAGAAAAGCCAAGTGCAAATAAAAGCAGTTCTACAGAAAAACTCTGGAGGTCTTTCAAATGCTCCCAACCACACACAGGATGTCATGATCAGTCACAGCAGTGACAAAATTGGTCCAGGATGTTGATTCCTTCTTCTGCTTCTGTGTTTATTCCTGAGATCTGAACTGCACTATGTGTCATCTCACAGACAAAATAAATTTGTGTCTCCCATGCAGCTGTAATTGAACAGTCATGGAGGCTGAGCTACCCTCTTCTCTCTGTAAACTCACTCAGATTATTTCAAGCATCCACTTGTCCCAGGTGCTGCCCTGTTCCCTGGGAAGGAATTGCCCTTGCAAACAGTCTCCTATTCTGCAGAAGAGACACATTTGATTAGAGATAGAATCTTCCATGAGAAGACCAGGATGAAGCCTGGAGAAGAAGAATATGCACAGGGTAAAATTTATGTTTCTGACATGAAATTGTAATTCTGTCTCATGAATTCCTCTTGGCAAGGATTTCTAATTTTCCTGCAAAAATCCTCTCGCTTTGTGCTTGTCCCAATTAGTGTATGTCCACCTGCTCTGCTAAAAGCCAGCTGCCCAGGCAGATAATTAACCCTGTGAGCTGGATAGTGACTTTCCATCTTCCAGCTCCCACCAGTGATCCCCTGCTGCAGCCATAGCTCTGACAATTGCAAGGAAACACAAGAGGTTTTTCCTGAGGGACCCTCCACTCACACAGCCCCTCTGAGTCACTTGCTGGCCCTTTTTTCCCCTTAGCTCTGTGTTTGGGACGTGTGCTGGCACCAAGCTGCTTTGGCTGGCAATGCAACTACCCAAAATTTGGGATGCTGGAGCACATCCCGGGAAGGGCAGGAGGAAAACGGGACTTCAGATCTGCTGGGGTCTCTCCTGTGCCACTGCAGAGATGGGCCTGTCACATTTGTGATTTTGAGACCAGGAGAGTCCTTTGCGGCCATGCCCTTGTCTTCTCATTAGCAGGGCAAGAGAAAAGGGCTCCTGCTTAGATCCTCTCTCAATTGTATGTTTTCCTTTGCTGCTTCTTGTTCAAAAATTGTTCCTACCGTGAGTGCTTGGGCTAAACCAGGTGCCTGCTCGAGTGTTTTTTCCCCCAAAACTTTCATAGCTGCTTTTTGCAAATAGCACCAGGGGTTTTATGGCTGCTGGGCATCTCTCCCCACTGAACCCATGGGCCTGGCACCAAAATGAGTGTTCAGATTTTACGAGAGGCTGAAAATGGCATATGCCACTCTTAAAGAAATCAAGGTGAATGTGGACATCTGCAGAAAATCTGAATGTATTTACAAAAATTACATTTAGGAATGTATCTGCCAGGTGTCTCTCATTTCTGCTACATCTTGCTCCTGAATGACTTTTACTTTTCTGTTTGGGATGTGTTGTGGCAGGAGGGTTCTGACTTTGTGTGATTTCAGCTGTTTCTACAGCAACTGATTCTGACATTATTTTAATAAATGTGATGGTTTTGATGTTGATGCTGGCATAATTTTTCCAATTAGCTCCAGGACGAATGAGTTAATTGATGTTTGGGTTGGAAAGTGTCCTACTTTCATTTTTGGTTAAATGCTTAATAAAAAAAGCATAGAAATCTATTAATCAGAATTGTACATAACAGCTTGGATCCCATCCGTGAAAGACAAAAACCACTAAGTGATGCCTCTTTTTTTTTGATCTAATTGAAGCAATTCAGAAAATTTTATGTGTTCTCTGATGTGTTTTGATAGTTAAATAGATATGGATGATGCTAGTCTTTTCCTCTTATTTTCTATGATGCTCACAAATGCTATTACTACAAGGCTTTATTTTTCTGATTTCAAACAGGAAGAGCTAGATATTCAGGCTAGATTTCATTATGAGATGCTCTTATTCACTCACAAAAAAGAGGTAGATGCAAGGATGACTACAAAGAAAGGTTGAAAGGAAAGCAATTTGGATGAAAAATTATTACATGAGCAGGTTCATCTACACTCCAATGTTGGGGGTTTATATAGTGAAAAATCAAACAATCCTTCCTAAAGTACCTACGGTCCCACACTTTTGGTCTTCACCAAAAATCCTGGTAGGATTTACAAGTGAAGTCCACAACTACAAAATGGCACACTGGTCTGCAGAACACAGGGTGGTGGCTGCAAAGGATTAACTCTCTGTCCCCTATCAAAGTCCCCTATCAATCTTCCCCAGTGAGATAATAGATTCATGGAGATGGCTTTTTGTACCCCAGATTCAGAGCACCCCTTCACTTCAGCAGCTTCTCCCTTCAGGAAGCAATAACATAATTTACTGATACTAAAAACTAGCAACTCTAAAAGCTGGTGTTTATCTGCGTGTTTCTGCTGACACGATCTTTGTACAACAGCTTATGCCAACACGTTCCGAGTCCAAGCAGCATTTGCAGCATTCTGGAAGAAGACCTGCCCTAGAAATGCCAAGCAAAACTGGCCAGCCCAATTTAAAACACACAATTGTCCCAGGAAACTTAAAGTTGACTTTCAAACTTCCTGAAGACCCGGCAATGGCATTTTCTGTGCCTGCACGAGTGCTGCTGGGAAAGGGGTGTGCGAGATGCCAGACTCCAGGTCTTTGGAATGCTATCTGCTCCCACTGGCTGGGAGCTGGGAAGCCAGGCTTGTGTGGTGCACAAAGACCTCAGCAGACAGAACCCTGTGTCTGCTGCAAGCAGGACATCAGCCCACAAGGCCTTACTGGCCAGCAAAAGGGGCTCCTTCTTGGCCACGAGGTCAACACAGACACCACTTCGCACGTACGGAGAAGGTGGGAGAAAGGGATGGTGGCATGATGGCAAAGGAAAGGAAGGGAGTCGCTCATTTGTAGCCATGTAATTATAATTTTTAAATAGACAGAGCTTTGGAAAATGTTATTAAGCCAACAAGGGAATAAAGTAAAAAAAATCTGAATTGCTGATGAAAAAAAACCTTCGCAACGTGCTTGTAATGATATCATGTTGAGAGATAACCTAATTCAGTCCTAGCAGGTTTCTTTCAATAATTTTGATACTCAGTGTAATAACCACAGATTTTTAAAAAGGGGAAAAAAATAAAGAAAAAAACCCCAGCCGTTCTAATCAGCCCAGGCTTCGGCGCCTTGGGGTGCATTTCAATCGCTCCCACGCGCACGATGCCTGAGGCAATTCTCCCGCTTAATAGCCATGATAATGCTAATTATCACGAAGATAGATTTTACACCCTCTGTCTAGGGCACGGCGCCTCGAAATCAGACGGCATTGGTGAGCATCCTCGTCCCTGGCCGCCCGGCGCTGCTGCTGACCCGCGCTCCCTTCCCTCCCTTCCCTCCCTGCCGCTCCCGCCAGCCGCGCTCACCTGGTGGTAAATCGCCTCCCAGTTCTCCCGCAGCGCTCCCCAGCTGCCCACGCTGGCCGCCTTCTTGTCCAGGTAGACTCTGATGTGCTCCTCCAGCTCCTGGTTGACCTGCTCGAGAGCTCGCACCTTCTCGATGTACTCCACCAAGCAGCCATTCAGGCTTTCGTAGGAGAGACCCCTGCCCTTATCCAGCCCCGGGGCCAGGGGCACGGCGGCGGCGGAGCTGCGGAGACCCTGGAGGAAGACGCTGCTGATGCCCAGGGCTCTACGGGACACTCGGGTGCCCAGGCTGCTCACGCCGCCGGTGGGGACGGTGCCCACGTAGACGCCGGGGGGTCTCGACAGGCTCCCTCCGCCTCCGACGCTCACCCGGCGGCCGGGCGGCCCCGAGCTCTCCGCCGTGGAGGTGGAGGGCTGCTGCCCCAGGAAGGACGACCGGCGCCTCGGCAAGGGCATGTTGTCGCTCCAGCGTGCCGAGCACCGCCGCTCAGCCCGGCCGCCTCGCCCCGCACTGGCGGCGCGGATGTGCCGAGCCCAGCAGGTTGGGGCTGCCGCGGGATTTCGGCTTTGTGCGACGGCTTTCTGGAAGGGGGGCTTTGTGCTGCCCGGGAGCGCCCGCCACATTGTCCGGCGGCTGCTGGGTCAGCAGTCCCATTTCAGGGGAAATCTCCCTGCTGCTGCTGCTGCAAATGTGGCAGATGAAAAGCACAATGGTGTTTACGGGGACAGCGGGACGGGGATTCAGTACAACGTACGTGTTAAAATACCAGCAGTGTTTTCTACGCTGACACCCAGATCCTTTCCTACCCTTAGAGGCCCAGGTATCCACTTGTATATTATAAGTGCATCTGTTTCTTACACCACTGCTTGCTCCAGACGTAGTCTACTTCAGCAAGACATTTCCTAACTTAGCAAAACCCAAAGCTCTGTGGAGTCAACTGGGCCACAACCGAGCAGAGCCGAGCCAGCCTTTCGCCACTGCTGAGCATCGAATGCTGCCTTGGCTCTGCTGCAGCTTCTGCATTTCTCTGCAATTGGCTTCACCACCCACCCAAGTCATATTGACACCATCTCAGCAGATTTTATAGGGACAAGCACCCTCATATCCACCCCTTCTCAGTCAGCTTAACTTCACCTAATCAATTGCACTTTATCTGTTCAACAAGGGCCTGTTTCACTTCTTTGCCTGCATAACGTGATGACAAAGTGAGGCAACTGTGAATTGAAAGAAAAGGGCAAAACAATCCTAGAGGCGTATTGCAGGGAAAGGAGGAGATTTCCCCTGCTCTTTTTATGTCAGTATTCTTTAGCTACTAGTGATCAGTTGGGTAGTTTGTAGGTAATAATGAGTAATGAGTAGGATGTGTTCCTGGTACAGTGCCATCCTTCACAATACAGTGTTAGGTCTGGCTTTTTCTACCTACACACTGGGATACTTCACAGCCAGGATGCTGTTCCAGCGTAGGATCACTGTGTGTGCATCTTTGTAGGCACAATTGTAATGTGCTGATGTTGAGCATTGCTCTAATGCAGAGTAGGTTTGTGCAGGGGCAGTGGTGAGTCTTTGGCGAGACAGGGTACGGTCAGAAATCCCTGTCTTCCACTGGTGCCTAATCCTGGCTGGAGTTTGTTTTGCTTGTTTTTTTAAGTTTGAGAATTGCAAGGCTGCTTACAGCCAGGTCACCCTTTCCAGGTTGTGTGAAGACTTGAGAACAATGCAGCATCTCTCAGCATTGTAAATACTTTTGGCTAGTTTAGGTATTCTGCCTTTAGATAACCAAGCAAATTGTGCAGGTTAAATGAGAAGCATCCTCAGTATTTTTACTTTTTACTGAAGTGTTTTCAGTGTAGTTGCTCTGTGTCAAATTAGAAAATCTCCCTTGCAAAAGTAATACCATGTACAGAAAAAAAATGTAATAATATGGACTTTTCTTTCAAAGAACTGAATTTAGTTTTCAGTACCCTTGTTCCTTCTGTCCACCACTCTCTTTAAATAAAAACAAAGGTTCTTGTAGGATTGCTTTTGCTCTTGGCAATACCCTCAGGGAACTTTTACTCTCCTATAAAACAGTGGTTTCTAGGAGGCTGTTTATTAATTGTTCATGAGGATCACAGGTATCATATTGTGTAGCATTTATCCCACAGTGATATGTTCCCAAAGCGCCCATCCATGTCCATACACAGCCTTGTCATCCTGCCTGCCCCATCACCTCATAGGAAAGCTCTGCATTACTCTCTGACACTGAGCAGAGAAACAAATATCCAGGAGAATCCCTGTAACATCACAGTCTCCCCGTTTCCAGAAGCCTGTAGTCCACATTCAGGTTTGTGCCTCAGCACAGCAGAAGCACATGCATGGGATGTGGAGAAAGGAGGAGCAACAAGGCCTCTGTGGCCACCTGAGCCATAATTTAGTAAAGTTTTCATGTTGCTCTGACCAACAGCAGCCACTGGGACACTGTTGGCAAGTGGGAACAGCTGGACCAGATGTGCCACTGCTGTAAGTCTCTTTTCTGGTACCAGCTGTGGCTCACCTTGAACAAGTTAATGATGCTACACTAACCCTGTCCTGCTCAAACTTGCCTTTCATGCAGTCAGGCATTAAACCTGGGCAGTTGATGGCAGGGAGCAGCCAGCTGGAGCAGGGGCTAAACTGCCCCCCACAGCCTGCCCCTGATGAAGTGAGGAGTGAAAGCAGAAAATTGCTGGCCAGAGATGGGGAGAAGGAGGACAAGACTTCAAAGGACAGAGGCTATTTCACTTGCTGAATGATATAAAAAAGCAATTTGAGAAGCAAAACTGAGAACTGGTCCCATAGTAACAGTTCTGGGTTACTCAAAGAGTGAGCATCGATTTGGGCCAAGTCATTAATTCCATGTTCCATATTAGTCTTGCCTTGTACCTCCCTATTTTTAATCCATCATTTAAGCTTCGATCACCCTTACTATTCCCCTAACACTGTTAGAGTCTGCAATCTAGCACTTAACAGGGTAGGACAGAATTGCTATTTTGCTCTAAAAAGCTGTGTTTTCCTTCCTAAGGGGGAAAGGAAAGTCCGAGAGAGGAGAAGAGGGTATGAGGAAAATTGACTCAGTGGCACCAGCAGTCTCAACACCCAAGATAAATAAAACAGCGAGGAAGTGGAAACGTGGTCAAAGCCACAGCATTCAATTGGTGGCAGACCCTAGTCACCAGATTGCAAGATTTTTGATAAATTCAAAGGAATTTACTGTTCCTTTGAAGGGAGCACTCTACATGCCTTTGAGGCTGTTTGATCTTCAGGAAATAATTCTAGGCTTATTGGACCAGAGTGTAGTCTAACGTGTAGTGTGTTAAAACACTTAGGCAGGAGAAAACGGACATTTTTGTCATAGCCCAGAAACTCAGAAAGAGTTTTGGAGCTCAGACTGGAAGTGGGACAGTAAAGGGCTCATCCCAGTTTGTGCTCAGGCAGTACTGGAGTCACAGAAAGGACACAAGAGTGGCACAGGAGCTGTAAAGACTGCTTCTGGCAACTGAGCTGGCCTTGTCTGGTTTGCATTCTAGCTTAGCAGCCTGAAGGAAAGGAGTGACTGAAGTAGTTCTGAAGTAGGAGAAGGGACAGTCACTGAGCAGAAACGCTTATGCTCAGCTGAGTGGTGCACATAGGATGCAGGATTCTGTGCTCACCCCATGCTGCCTGCACCAAGAGCAGCCTTACTCAGTATTTTTCCAGACCATGTGTATTTAGCAGCAGTTTGTAAATGAGAGCAAAGCAAACAGTCCACCTGACAGGTGTTTTGCTTAGAAATACCTTTATTTTATAAAGCCACAGTTTGTTCTGTAAAGTTTTACCACACTTATAAAAAAGGGGCTGACAATTCCAAGGGACAAAAGAAAAGCTGAAAACATTTCTTGTAATTCAGGGTTACACAAAGGTTATATTTATAATATATATATATTTATTTATAATTTGGAGACAGTAGAGATGAAACTGCAGTACGGGGGGCAGCTGTGGGGTCATATTTCGGAGACTTGCTCGTGTCCCACAAAGAGTGTTTCCTGACAGAAGGGGTTCACCAGGACCATCCCGCTGTCGCGGTAGTCGCCGTTGGCCGGGGAGCGCGGCTCGGACAGGTGGTCCTGGGGGAAAAGCACAGAAGCAGATTGAAAACCTCACACGCCTCTCCCTCCACGAGCACACAGGGCACTCCTCCCAGTCCCCCAAAGGCGCCTGATTGTTGTGGGCTGTGACTCTGGAGAGCCAGGTTTGGTGAACTGGTTTCTCCCTTTGTCAGGCAGGGGAGCTGTAAGTGAAAAGTTTCTCTGAGGGTCTGCTGATTCTTTCTCAGCCTGGGGACCCAGAAGTTAGCTGACCAATCCCTTTGGAGCTTTCACATTTCTTTTTTTTTTTCACTTTATTGACTCATTGGAAGTGTTTCCTGCCTTTCAGCTGGGCTTGACTCCTCAAAGATGCATTTTCAACTTCTTTTTAAGATTAGAAAGCAATATGTATGGGTCCAAGCCACCCAAGCATGCCTCAGTTCAGTCATATTCTGATCAGGTTTAAATGACTCGGCTTTTAAGGACCATCCTGTATGTAATTAGGGCCTAACATTTGATTCTGGGCAACTTAGAACAGGTCCTGCATTAGCTTGAGCAACATGATTGCCAGCAAAGTGGTGTTAATGAAGTGACTGTGACTATCTAATCACGTCTCAGAGGTTCCTTTCTAAACTTTTTTCTTTAAATTTAGTCACATGAGCTAGTCAGCTAGCTGATCTGAAAATCACTTTAGCATCGACTCAGACTCTCCACTTTTTCTGGGTTTGAAATACCTTTGAACTAAACTGAATTATTCTCTGTCTCTGAGGCCAGGGAATAGATTTCTATCAGTAGGATCACTTGCCCAAGTGTGAATAATCCCACTGAACCAGTCAGACCCCTTAAGTAAAAGCTGATGAGTGTACACCACCACACACCCCCACATACTGATGTTCTGATTACTTTTGTAGTGGGAACACTCATTCCCTGAACTGGTATTTGAGAAGTTACGGGCAGCTCCTGAGGCATAAACGTACAAGTTTCTTTGTGTTATGAACTCCCACCAGCCTCCTTTTTTATGCTGTGTGGCACATGCACAGGAGACTGACTGTCAGTAATGAGCCAATCCAAAGGGCTCTCCTCAAGCCATCGGGGCATGGCTTGACATTGGCTGTAGGCTCACAAGGAAGAGAAACCCAGGAACAAATCCACCTAGCAATATGGAACACATCTGCAGTGGCTGGGAACAGGATGGCAATCCAGTTTTGCTGGCATGTTTATCCCATCTAATACATGTGTAGGAGTGAGTCTTTCCATAAAAGCTGTTCCCCTGAACATGTGTGGAGATTTCAAGGCTTTATTAATATGACTCCCTCTCCTCTCCTCTCCTCTCCTCTCCTCCCAGCATGGGTTCAGTTACAGTTTTCAGACACCAGTTCTGCAAGCGAGTACCTCTGAAGTCTCCAGTGACTGGATCTCTCTTGGCAACTCTACAGCATGCCTGTTGAAGTAGTCCATGGTAATAGCATTATTCCAATAGCTCAGGTTGTTCTCAGGGTTAGATGTCTTCTTCTTCCTCCTCATGCAGCAGACTGTCAGCAGAACTGCTGTCAATAGAAACATGTCAAAAATCTGGTTACTTCCTTTCAATAGGGACTTTATGTTACTAAAGGGGAGAGGGTTGGTGACCTGCGTTTGTACACTTCAGTCTCAGTCAGTCCTTGCTCTCTGCTAACAAACCCTACACAATTATGTCAGAATCTGGGCCAAGCAGATGAGGCTTTGGGCTTGGCAGAATATGCAGTTTTTACTTTCTTTTTGATGTGAGTGTATAATCTTCAAGATGTGGCTGCCTGATTAATGAAAAGCTTTGTTGTTGTAACTGATTGCATTTTAATACCTAAGCAGGGATTTCCTAGACCCTCTAGGAGAGAGGGCATTCCTCAGGGACTAAGATGCTTCTGTGGGGATCTTTTCTGCATCTGGTGTGTTCAGAGGCTGCAGGAATGAGCACATTAGCAAGAGGGCAGTGAGAGAGATCTGTCCTAGCTCAAATAGCAAATTCATAAATGCCTGCAGTTACGTGTCTTCAATACCAAAAGCTTCTGTCCTGAAGCCACTGATCCCTGCCTCTGTTGCCTGCCATTTGTAACTTGGATTTTGTTTTGTGACCGTGTCCCAACACATCAACAACCAGCCAGGGGAACAGATGTGTTCCTGAGTAGGATGAGACGGGGGTAAGGTGACATGGACATCCCCTGTGGCACCAGTCTCATATATCTTACACTTCCAGGATAGAGTTAATTCCAGAGTTGGGGTTTTCCTGCCTGTCTCCATCAGCCATGGGATGTGGAATCTACTGATAAGGGTAACCTGGTCCCCTACATTTGCCTGGGCATTGGGTTATGTCTGAGAGTGTTTTTTTCTCACATGTGGGGCACACTTGAGCTTTTACAATCTGAAATATCTGAACTTAAAGTAGACCAGTTAGGCAAGACAAAGTGACCAGCAAGTGAAACTCCTCATGTTCAGGAGTCTGTCTGGTCTCAGGGCCACAGGCATCCCTGGGCCCCAGAAATGCCCAGGTAATTCTCTCCCAGCAGGCAGCTGAACACAAAGTTGGCTGAGTGTCATTTTCTGGAATTGCTTTCAGTTTATTCATCTCTGTTGCAGCTCAGATGGGTAATCTTGGCAACTTTATGAGAGACAGGCAAACCCACAGCAACAGACCTACTGCTCCCACTGGCCCTCGCTCAGGCAGAAGTGGGGCGTGTGCAAGGGTTTGCTCGGAGCTGTAACGTGTGAGCTCTGTCTGCTCCCCTTACACCTGTGGAATTCACTGACCTGCTGTGTTTGTCATCTACCTGATTTATACAGACAAGTAGCACACATGTACTGGTTTGATTTGTACCTGTGAAATAGGAAATGCCCTGCTGTAAATTCCCTCTATCATTTCTAAATCCCTCATGGTAGAAGAGAAGAGAGAAAATATTCATGAAGTAAAAAATATGTTATTTCCTCAGCAACAAGTAAAATTATGTATTAGAATGGTAACTCAGAGGAAAGAAAAGACTGCAGAGAGATCGCTGCCACTATGTATGTTTTGACAAACATTGCAGCTACCCATGTGCCATGGGTAATTTCTTATCCCATCTACCACATAAAAATAGCAACACAAAAATGCAAAGCCAGAGCTCTATTTAAAAAAAAAGAAAATAAACTATTAGGAATAAAAAAAAAAAACCCAAACCAGTATGTTTCAGTTCAGGCAGTTCTGTCACTAATAAAACTTCATTTGCTGACAGCCCAACAGTCTGAATCCTGCTGCTGCACTCATGGGTCCCCAGAACTGCTCTCCCTGCCTGGGGAAATGCCTGTCCTCCTGAAGGGCTGCACCTTTTATCCCTGCTTTGGCTGCTGTCCTCTCTTATGTCCCAGCCCAGCCTGCAGGCTCAGGAAGATTAGAAAGTGTTGCAGGACTTGCATTTAGTCCTCACCACTGCTGGTGAGAGCCAACAGTCCTTGGAACTTTTCAGTACTCCAGCAACAAGTGATCCACCCCTAAGGCACAGAGCGTTTCTGAAGGCGCCTGAGGACAAGAGAGCCCCAGTAAAGTCAACTCTGTGCAAACATTTTTTTGAAAGCCTGAGGTTTTACAGCTTATAAAATATTGTGGCTGCTGACAGAGAAGTATTGTATTTGTGGTTTAGGGGCTGGAAAGTTGGTGACACTGAGCTGAGAGAGATCTCAGCTTCTCCCAGCAGGAAATGGCCTTGCCATGAGTAGATACGCACAGCAATAATTCTCCCTCTCCTAATTACACTCTTGGTCTCCAACTGTGGTGCACACACAAGAAAATGGATGGAATAGCATGGAAAATGTGTTCCTGAGCTTCCAAAAATATGTATTTTAGCAGAAGGATGTCTACCTAAGCTGCCCCAATTTAAAGCAGAGGAGACCTCATTTAAGAGGGTGAGTGAGGACAGCAGGGCTGGAATAGGGCTATTCCCTCTTCATCTTGTATTAACTGCTCTTTTCACAGAATCATAGAATCATTTAGGTGGGAAAAGACCTTTAGGAATTTTGAGTCCAACCATTAACTTAGCACCGCCAGATCCACCACTAAACTATGGCATTAAGTGCCACATCTACCACATAACAGGCCTCATTTGGGGCACATTTTAGTGAAGTTAATGTAGCCAACACAGCACCTCCCACTTCCAGAACAACACTAGGACCAGGGTACCAGCTTTACCAATATTCCTAGATACCCTTTTGTTCCCATAATTAGAATTACATGAATTACAGAAAAACTCTTCCAGGCAGACAACTCTGATGGCCATAGAGGCCATATTAAGGGGATGAAATACACAGAGGGCAGAGATGGTTTGGAAGGAACAAATGGCAGTAATGACAACAACAGAGCTAAAGAGAGAACTAGTAGTTGCAACACACTGCTTATCTACCCTGGTATATGATTATATATCTTCCCTGGTTTTCAAGCAATCCCCTGGTTGCTTTCTGGGAGTCAGAAAAGCTCAACTAACTTCCCTTTGCCTGCTCCAAGTCAATAGTGAGTGCCATGAGAAGGACATGTCAGAGTTGTCCACTCTGTCACCCTGAAGTCCCTTGTACAGAGACTGTGACACACTTTAGGAAATATCAGGGGTCTCTGGAAGTTCAGAGATTTTGGTAGCATTTCTAACCCATATCTTTTCACATGTTCAGGGGCTGAGCTGCTGATGGGCTCCAGCTCTGACACTGGATATTCTTGGGCCAAAGGGCAAGTTACATCTGCATTATCTGTCCCCCCACCTATGAAACAGGACATAAAACATCCCACAAATGGGAGAAACAAGATTCTCACAGATTTAAAAGTTTCTAGGCTGGTGAGAACATGTCCATTACCTACTGTCACCCACATAGCACCTGCACACCAGGAGACTTTCACCTGTCACCCCAAACATATTCTGTATTTAAGATACAGCACATGTCTGACATTACATGAGGAAAATACTCAGCTTTATTTAAGGATACAGAAGGATCAGATATCCATCCTGTTCCCACAATTTTTTTTTTAAATATTTAATTTCCATTGTGGGGACACTCTTACATTACTCTTGTGTAAATACCTTCACCTTCAACCATCACTTCCTCCGTGTTCTTTTTGCCTTTTTAAATTGAAAATTTCCACTATGCTGTCAGAAATCTCTCCTATTTATGTAGGCTTCAGCCTCTTTTTGTGCTACATTATGGCACAAGTGGAATTATGTTACATTTCTCCACTCCTAAATAATTCCATGGCTCTTTTCTAAACTTCTGGTGGGTTTTTTTTTTTTAAATATCACCCACTATGATTATATACCACATTCAATACCAGATTCATTAATTCAGTGTAATGAGATCATAACAATTCCCTACAGTTTTCTGACAGTCTTTCCCTTCAACTCACTAAAATATTTTACCCATCTTACACAGCTGCATATTCCCTTCCCCCACTTTCTAGCTCCCACACAAAACACTGTGTTAACAGACCTGAAATTGTAAGCACTTTAAAGTCATGCAATATTCAGGGTGAAGGATCTTCATTTATTTCTCCCTACACCTGCAGATGACAATGTAAATTAAGTTTAAAGAACCCTTCCCTAAATGACCAGAAGTGCTTTTCTCATATTTCTTTCAATTTCTCTGGTTTCCTATATGTAGCAGCACATACTTACCTGTGCTAAAGGTGTCAGGATGGATTTGGTTGTTGACTAGAGCTGCTTACATCTGGAGACAGGAGTCACTCCAGCTCAGCCTGAGTTCACACCTGGGGATTAGGTTCAGGGCTTGGGATCTCTCTTGCTTCAGACCAGAAGGCAAGCATAGGTTTTGTGATGGAGAAGGTGAGTGAGGTAATTTTGGAAAGTATTCCAGTGCATGAAATGTGAGCTAAGTGAGGTTAGGCCCAAGGCAATCCTTCACGTATTCTTTGAGTTCTGCTGATGCCTGTGTTCAGAGGCTCAGCCTTCCTCTCATGTTCTCCCGTGTCAGCAGAACTGACTGGATGAATTGACTTCTGTGCATCTGATTTGCAAGTTCCTGTTCTTCCACATTTTATTGTGTCATTCTATAGCTACAGTGATGTAAGGACCAGGAGCCCAAGGACTGGAATGGTGGGTTTTAAAATGAGCTTATGATGTGTCTTGTTCTGCATTGCAGAGAGAGGCACCTAGACATGTACAACAGCACGTGCACAAAAATGTTCAAGGCTGCCTGAAGGACACTGCAAAACCAACTCAAACTGTGACATGAAGATTATGTTATATATGATTTTGCTATTCTGGGGAGGGAATGGTACAGAATCTTTCATTTTTGCAGCCCTCCCATGGCATTAGCAACATTACCCTCACTATTTATACCATGAAACTGAGCTGCCAAAAGGTGAAATTATTTCCCTAGGTTCATGCATGGCTTGTGCATTTCTACTCAAAGCATTACTCTTCTGGCTAGCAGTTTCAGGGATTTCAGTGGGACTCAGAAATCTGTGCCTCTGTAAAGAAGCATGTATTGTAAGGGTGGGAGGCTAAATCCCAGCTCTTACTTAAGCAGGTGAGTCCCAGAGGCACAGATCTTCAGGCTCGTGCTACAGCCCCTGAGATGCGCCACCAGCACAGCTGGTGGGACCTGCCAGTCCTCCATGGGGCTCAGATGTCAGGGCACAGTGATGCTGAACAAACACTCTGCTGCTTCCTGCTCTTTGGTGCAAATCCCCACAGCAGGGATGGGCCAGCAAGGAAACCCCAGCAGGGTTTGTCCTCTGTGAGGAGAAGCGCAGCATCCCAAGCACTTCTTCCAGTGGGGATGAGGAGCCAAAGGCTCCTGTGGTTGCTCCCTAGCAAGTCACTTCCCCTGCTATAAAAGCTCAAATGCCCACAGATTTTCATTTAACAGGTGCCTATCACTAGAAGGCGTGACAGCAAGCAGCGTGTAGGGATCAGAGAGGCACAGAGACATCTTTGCAGTATCATGGTGTGTTTTCCCTTCCAAGGATTTTTGGGCAGCACAAGCTGTGCCCAGAAGCCCTCCAAAGAAAGTTTTCCCAGCCTCCTTGTAACTCCTTGCACAGAGGAGAGATCATATGGAAAGACACAAGGGCTCCTGGCAGAGGAGAGATGCGCTGGCTGCTGCACAGCTCTGCAAAGGCACTGGAAAAACAGCCCGGAGGTCAGGAGCTGGCTGGGCTCAGGGGCACTCCTCATTAGCAGGACAAGAGAGCTGAGTTAATTGGATTCCTGCAGCTCTGCAGCCTCATGCACAGGCTCTGGCTTGCCTCTCCTCACCTCTTTCCATGTCTTTCCAGGGTGCGTGGCTAACTTCCCTGCCTTGAGGCTGTCTCTCTGCCTGGTCCTGAAGGTGCAGCCACCAGCCCACAGCTGTAACCTCCCGTGACAGGGGTCCTCAGTGACTTCCTCTGTGGCTTGATCCCTCCTAAGGCAGCCAAGATATTTCAGAGCATGGGATTGTGTCTCTATAGCCTTTCAGCACCCCAAGGCATGAGCACGACAGTATTTTTTTTCCTCAATCCGTGCCCACAATAACTGTGAGAGCCTCTCTCGGAAAACTTCTCCCCTGTTTGAAGACGAAACGAATCCCAAATATCTGTTCTTCACCCTCTGCCTGGCTCTAGGCCAGAGGAGAGGAGCACACGGCAGCGCTTGTGCCCGGGAGATGGCGACAGTCCCCTTCGGACAGCCCGTGCGCCGCGCACCGCGCACCCGGCGCGCACAATGGAGCGTCCCTGCGGTGTGCAGCACGCTTTGAACAGCGAAACGTCGGGATGGAATCAATTTCCCAGGCTCTAAAGCTCGATTAGATTACCCCACCTCGCCCCCTTCACCCCCCTTCCCCCCAAAAAATACCATTTAAATGCCGGCCTGGCGTTCATTTCTACTCTGAAAGACATTCGAGGCTCTCCGGATTTTAAAAGGAGAGTCCCAATGAAGGTTACCCTCAGGAATGTGGTCTTGAAAGCAGGACTTAAATACTTGAATTGTTTAAACACTCAGTTGTATTAGAGCCGATACAGATAACTTTCAAAGTAGCATTTCATATTTTTTAAAAAATGTAGCTTATGAATACAAGAACCAAAATAGGCAGTCACATGAACACATACCATTATGGCACAAATAAAAAAAGAAAAGTGCTAACACCCCTATTTAATGAACAGTGGGTGAGCACTCCTGCTGTCAGACTTCTCATATTGTTATTACTGTTATTGTTACTGTTATTATTATTTACCACATATATGGCACTCTGCACACAGACCAGTTTGCCCACTGACTAGGCTTCCCACGCTTGTCTTGTATGGTCTTACACTTCTTATTTTGTATTTGGATGCTTTCTATGCAGCTCAGCTTTCTCTCTGGATATTGGCCCAAAACGTAACTCTTGGAAGAATTTATTTGATCCTCTAGTTCTATTGATGGACAGACAAGGCATAGTTCATCAAATCATCAAACACTGCTGCTTCTGACCATGTGCATGCAAAGTCCCAACTTCTCCTCTCCATCTTGCACAGAAATGTGCAAATTCTACTTTGGTTTCTCTTTGACTGCCCATCTTTTAGCCTTAAACTTTGTTCTTGCTTGTGGTTTTAACCACGTTGGCCATAGCAGAACTGATGGTCCCAGAGGTGTGAATCTAACAAATATGCTGATCCAATCCAATAATTTGTAGCTGCTGAAAGGATTAGTATGGTCCCCTCTCCAGGTTTGTATTCCTGCAGCCTCATCCTTTCCAGGTCTCATGCTCATCTGACACTGTGGGGAGCTGATTCAGCTCACTGGGTGGACAGAAAGTACCAAAGAGTAAAGTGCATATTTTTTGGCCACTTTAACAATCTGAAAGTGTCTCAGGGAGATGATAAGTCAGGCCCAGGCAGAAGGAGAGGGGCAGGAGAAGGTGCCTGCACCTCAGAAAGAGCAGGAGAGAGCAGCACTGTCCTTTTCGGCTGGAGGAAGTTGTGTGTGAGACTGGCTCAGACAGCTCATCATGCCTTGTCCTCAGTACAGCTCATAGCTGTAAATAACAGCATTAATACACAGTATTGTTGCCTGCTACCCCTTTGTTTCCTGAGGCAGAAAAGGCTGGAAAATGTTTGGTTTTGCTTCACTCCAGACAGATCAGAATAACCACACCCCATGACAGTGAGACCCCGGAGAATATGTTGTCCCACCAAGGTGATACAACCCAGCTAGGCAAGGGACATCCTGGCAAGCACTCACAAGCTTGCTCATAATTTCTCATGTGTTTTTTGTAACTGAGTCAAACAAGAAGACCCTGAGCCAGCTCTGGAAACCCAACCGGCCCTGGTCCTGCAGGTGGCTGACTCCGGGTGTCTGAAGGCCAAGGTTTCCAACTCTTTCTCTTCCCTTGGCAACTGTAAATTTGAATTAAAATGGAGGAAACCAGCACTTTGGTTATCAGATTTTTAAATCTGATAGTTCATGCACCGCCTGCAGTGAAATACTTTATTGCACTGGAAAACTGGTGTTTCCTGAATTATAAGTCATTACAGATGTTATTAATCCTTTGGGTTAGCAGTGGGCTTTTTTAATGCTATTTCAGGTCAGCAAATACTAGTTCCTAGACAAAAGAATCACTGTCTTTGATCAAGTTTTTGATCACTGTCTTAAACACCTTGGAGTAAAGCTGTTTCACATTCTAGAGTTGTTCAGGCCAGTGTTACACCCTCAAATGGAGAGTCACCCCCTAAGATTTTTAATAGCAATAGAGCAAGTATGCTTTGACTATAACATTTTAGTCCTGCATTTTGAACTTAAACACTTTGGTCAGTGAATGTGATGCCTGTGCATCTCATCCATCCCATGCTGACCTGCCTCTGTTAGGTCTCCAGCTAGATCCTTGAACCGTGGGCTGAAATCTGAATCTTAAGGAAAGAGAAAGCAAAATAAAGTGGCAATTAACTTACAACATGAGGATATAGGGACGCTGATCGCCAGAATGATCCAGGCAATGTCCATCTTGCTGAGGCAGATGGTTGCTCTGTGCTGGGGCTTGTCCCCCTCGGTGACATGGGAGATGTTTCCTTGCACACCTGGTTTCCAGGTCCCAGCAGGAACCAGTCTATTCAGGAAGTTCCCGGTGGCGGTGGAGCCAGCTGTGGAAGTGGAGCTGGACAAGCTCGTGGCAGGCACTGAGGAGAGAGCACTGCCCGGCGACGTGGCATTGGTCACCGCGCCGTGCTGCGTTGGAGTGAGTCCCTCAGGGTCCCCCGCTGCCCGGGACGAGAGGCTGACATCAAAACTGGTCTGAACTGAGTGACCAGCTGCTGCTGTAGCAGATCCAGAGCCAGCAAACAGAGGGACATTTGTACTGAGATTCAAGGTTACCCAAGAGTTGTTTTTGCTCAGCATATCCCACACGCCATAGCGGGTGGGTTTAAAAGGCACCGACACTGCTTCAGGATCAGTTGATGGTCCAGCAGTTGTGGTGGCAAAATCTGCCTCCTGCACTACTACCTCGGTCCCATCCCCTCGCTCTGCTTCCCTAAGGCTTCCCGAGGTGTTGTGGTGGGGAGAAGGGTCTGAGTGTGTAGTTCTTGCCAGCCCCATTCCATCTGAATCGCTGGATGCTGTGGTCTGGGACTGAAACGGGTGGTCTGTGAAAGGGCTCCTCAGGGTAGGGAAGGGAGAGTGCAGGGTCGTCTTTAGGTAAGGCTCTGTCGACTCTGAGAAGTTGCCTTTGAAAACCTGGAATATTTTCCCCTTGGGGCGAGACTGTCCTGAGTACAAAGCACTCTGGTTGTACAAATGGTAAGTTTCCTTTTCGCCGATGCGAGGGCCACTCTCTTGCTCCTGCCCGGTGGAAGGGGTTTTCTCCACCAGGCTGATGGAGTGGGACATGGCTTGAGCAGACGTGGGAAGGGGCTCTGCCATGTGGTGGTCTTTGTGGTGAGGTGTTGTTCCCATGGCTGTGATAGTTGTAGTGTTCATCGGGAAGCCCTGAGAGGAGGAGACAGTGGGAGACAGTACCTGAACAGAAAACACCAGCTCTTCTGTCAGTGCCAAGATCAATAGAACACCTGAGGAAAAAACACAAAAAGAGGGTGAGATACTGTGGAGGAACCGGTGGATGGGGAGAGCATGGCTTGTGTGTCTGCAGGAAGGAATACCTTCCATCTTCTGCAGAAAGACAGAAGAGTTAGCATCCAACTTCGTTTGCTACTCTGCGAAAGTAGGAAGAGAAAAGACAAATCTGCAGGAGCTGTGGTGACCTCATGGCCATGGGAGAGATAAGCAAGGTTACAAGGAACTTCTGTGGCAAAGAGAGAGAGGAGCTTGCAGTATCGACTCATGTGAAGCTTTAAAATGCCATAGGCAGGTGATTTCCCTGGAGAAACTAAAAAGCATCCTACATTTCAGGGGCAGAAACAACAGACGTCCTCATTTTCATCAGGGCCAGGAGGTGTCCAGATGAATGTCCATATCATTATGGGAAACCTTAGTCTGCTCACTCCTTTGGCTGCAAAATCCTAAATTTGGCTGCCTCCAGTCTTGGCTGCCATTAAGCAATCTGTTTTTTGAAAGAGCAGCTGCTTAGGCCTTGCTGAAAATTAGGTCAAGAAGGGATGTCTGATGAGAGGGCTACCTGGGCCATACATGCTTAGCAACTTTGAAAAATCTAGTCACTCCAGACATCAAAAACTAACAAGAAACCACAGCCACCCCAGCCATTAAAAAAACACTGTGCTTATCGTGATCTAACGTAACTGCCCTTCGCACCCATAACCAAAGTTTGCTTGTAACCTGTTCTGTGCTCACATGTGCAGTGGGGTTGGATCCTGTGAATTTTGCCTCCCACCTCCCTCAGTGCTGCACATAATTTCCTGAGGTGCCAGATTCACACTACTGGGAACATCAATTCTTTCATTTATTCCTCGTTCAGATAATGGAGGTGGGCAGCTGCAGTAGCATAAGCCTCCCCGGGATGCAGGGCTAATACGCCGTGAGTCAGCGTGACCTGCAGGGACCACATCAATCACACGTCACCATTTCCATATGTTGAAGCTGTCGAGTGTAATGTGGATCTCTGCCTACTAGGAAGCACATGGAATAAATCCATTTTGCACAGTCCGCTGAGCATCATCAGATGGCACCATAAGCACTGTGCTAGTGTGAATTTCAACCAGCAGCATCGAGGTGAAAAATGTTGTCACAGTCTTAACAAATCGGGGAGATGAGTTTGTCAAAACTGCAGGACTCCAAATTGGGTGACGATCAACTTCCAGCCAGGACTGTGGAGTGCCTGCTGCCCCCTGCTCTACCCTTCCTAGTTGGCCAGCTTTCTCCATGAGTGCTGTTATGCCCTTTAGTTCTACACCATTTGGGAATGTCTGTTATGGGCCAAAGGAAGACAGGGACTCGGGAAAATGAAAGAAGGTCTATGATTTGGTGTCTGCTGGCCTGGATTCTGTCTCGTGTTGGGCAAATGCAAACGGGATGAAAAGTTTTTATTCTGAATTCTGAGTATGGTTCACCCCCATTTATGATCATTGCAATACATGTAGCAAAAGCTCACCAAAGCAGTATCTGCTCCTCTTATTCAGCTAAATGTTCAACTTTGATCAGTGCCCATCAGTGCTGAACCAGAGAAATGCAGAGCTCTGCAACCAAAAAAATTCAGCTCATCTTGCCCCAAGCAGCCTCCTGTTACTTGGAAGAGTATCCAGAAGATGAAAACACTGACTAAATAACACGGCGAGAGTGAATTACAAGTAATGCACTTTCCACTGCCTGATGCTAAAATCAGCTCTTTTTTTTTTTTCTTTTTTTTTTTAATTCCTGGAATAAATATCTCTGCCAAATAAAAACCATCTTCTGGGATACTGCTTCCCTGTTCCTAGCCAGCCACAGACAATATGCTCTTAGCAGAACACCTATCCCAATTAAACCCCATGAGTTCTGTACACTGAGATGCAACCAGGAGAGCAGACCGGGCTGTACTCATGGAGCATCACTCTTGGAAATAAAAGGCAGGAGTTATCCTCACATTTTTGGCAGCGCTTATTCTGAGGTCAAGGTCAAAGCAGATATTCTAGTGTCCATATGGCTAATATTTCATGCCAAGACAAGTTGCTGCCACAGAACACATTCAAAAAGGAAGGGATGACGATTTATTTTGGATTTGGTGTGTGGAGATAATGTTCCAGGAAACTTTGGGCCTGCTGTTCTGAGCACACAAGATAAAGTGTGTTGGTAGATATTATGAGATACTAGATTATAACAATTGTAATGCCTGTTAGAATTTTTTGATGTTCTTTGTTTCACACCTCACACACACACACACAAAAACCTACCACTATTGGATTAAAGTTTTTTTCTCCAGGATATTCCTGAAGGAATAAAGAAGTTGTCAGCTTTTCTGCATATTGTGCCCTGGGGTTAGAAACCCTGATCTTTTGCTGAAAACCCACCTAATAGCCACCTCCACTTCTTGAAATACTGATAAATCTGAGGCTTGCTCCTATAAAGATTTATAGTCTCTCTGGGGCAGTCTGTTGTGGTAGCAGGTCACTGCACATCAGGCATGGGAAACCAGATGCATTTAGCTCCTACCTTTAGGTGGCTTGTAAAGTGTGAATAAATATTTATAGGAAATACTACATCAGAAGTAATTTATCTGACAATAAACAATAACTCCCATGACATTTGGCCATCTCAGGCTGTGGCAGTCAGGTTTTGCTCATCTGCCACTCTTGCTTTAACAGCCTCTGCAGACCCACTATGGCCCTATAAGCTACAGCTTTTTAAGACATTTCTTCTGCTGGTTGGATGCACCACAGTAATTCCTTCAGTAACCACCAGAGCTAATCTGTGCCCCTAACTACTGGAAAAATATTCAGCTTAGCAGATCATGGTAAAAATAGCCAGTGCTGTATATTTAGAGAGAAACAGCTGATGATAAGGACTTCACAGTGGGTTTTGTTGGCACTTTTAAGTAGAATTAATTTGCTGGAAAGCAAAAGTAAAGCTGGAATTGGTATTTTTAGATGCTCTGCATCATCATCCAAGGATGCTCTGTCTGGATTTGCAGTGACTTGATTGCCCAGAGCTCCCACTTACTTTTCTGTCATTGAGGATAAGCAAAGTGGAACTCTTACTGAATTCCCTGATACTGGACTGCCCTTCTCGGCAACTTTGGCTTAAGCCTAGGACAATGATATTCTGAATTTCCGTACTGAGGCACAGGAGGCATTTGTCACAGAGATGGACTTGGCCAGCACCTGTGATGTTCTTTCCTTCTCTTCCCTCTCTCTGTTCTTCACAGATGCACCCGTACTAAGTGAAGGGCCATGGTGGGTACAATGTCAGTTGTTCCCTGGTGCCTCAGCTTACCTTCAATTCCACTACTACTGAAAGGAAGTCTCCTGGCTGCTATCAAGCTCTCCTGGCCAAATTTTGATATCCCAGGTGAGATAGCAAATGCTCTTGTTTAGTTTAAAGTGCGGTCCTGCAGTCTTTGCCAAAATCCTTCACTCTTGGCTGCCTAAGACTTTTAGAGCTGATCTTACTTAGAGCATGAGCCCTTTGGAGTAAGAACTGGAAGTCCTTATGATCTTCTGGCATAATAGTAATACAGACTGATGCAAGCACATTATAGCAAATAATAATATTTTCAAAGGTCAGCTCACACCATTAAGTTTTTTATAAGGGGCCATTTCTAAGGTACAGGAGCTCAGGGTCAGAACAGATCAAACTGGTTTGTCTTTTAAATGCTATGTGTCAAATTCACACTTTTGGAACCTAATTTTATGGCTACATTAAATCCATTCAACCCTAGTAAGAAGGCTGATTGACCTGACATCTCTGTGGTGGGAACTGTTGTCCTGCACATAGTGCATAGGAAGGGCATATTAAGTACAAAAGGAATTAACTCAAGGATGAAATACAGCACAGTGACAGCAGAATGTACACAGAGGGTGCTGATGTACATTTAGCCATAAAAACTCCTTCCTGACAACATGGTGCAATGGTTCAAATCTCAAGAAGACCTCCGTGCAGTGCTTCTTCCCACTGTGCACTCACACGAGGAGCCCAGAATGTGTATAATTGTGTATGTGAAGGAAATGAAGTAGTTCCTTTACAGCAATGTTTTAAAAGACTATGGTTTATGTCTCCAGCGAGTCTCAGGAAAGTCTGGGGTTAGGAGTACTTTGTTTTCCTAGACTATGAAATCCTTAGGGTTCTACCACTTGGAAATTTCCTTGTGACTCTTTTATTTGCACACAAGTGGCAGAACTGTGTCCCTCCTTAACAGAAAAAATCAACAATTCAGGCCTCAGCAGCTCATGTTCTTTGTTTTATCTCTGGACTTTGGGAGGCTCCACTAGGAGCCAGTGTCCTGGCACAGGACAGCATTAAAAGGTTTCACTCAGGAGTTAACAGTGCCTGGTGCTGCACGGGACACTTCATGGGCACTTCGAGAACAGCCTTTTTTGCATGACATGGCAGAGCAGGCATGTGGCTGTCGAGTCAGCTCATGCGTTCAGCCTCCCTGGGGCACCCCCTTTAAACAACACAAACTTATGTAACTCCTGTTCTAAAGCCCGTGGAAAGGTTCCCAATGACTTTAGCGAGCTTTGGATCAAGTCCTAATTGCCAGAGATACAGTGGAAACTTTTGAGCTGCACATTTCCATTTTCTACAGAGAATGAACACGCACAACGAGCTCAGTCTGGTGTTTGACCCCTTCTGGCCTCTGCTACCTCGGACCTTGCAGCAAGACAAACAGAGCTAGCCTGAGCAGCACTTGGCAAACATTTTTGCTCTAGGAAGTCAGGAAGAGCTTTTTGTGCAGAGACCTACTGCTGGACTCATTATTTCAGACTGCCGTGGGCAAGGAAAGCAACGGGAGCTGTCCTACAAAGGACCCATTGTCTACAGACCCAGGGCTTGGGTGCACACGGCCACAGTGCAGGATGCTGAAGTCTCTCTGTGCTCCTATCTTGACTCACTGAGAGAAGATTGTGCAAAACCTCTTCAAACCAACAGCGATGTCATTGTTGTAACAAAAGCTTTCTTCTCAACACTAACAACTTCTCATGTGTCTCTCAACAAATCTAAAACGTACAGGGAGCAAAATCAATCTTTAATAGGTGGAAACTGTGTACAAAGTGTGCATTATTACTTCTGTTATGGTCATTTTTTTGTAGTCTGCCTAAGCAATACGATTTTCACTCACAATAAAGCAGCCTTTGTACAAACAAAGAGTTAAGCAAATTTAATCTCCATGATTGGTTGCAGAACTGAGGGAAGAAAAAGTAGGTTACTCTGCATAGAAAATTTCTCTTCTCTGAAAGTCTATCTGTCATGCCAGAAGTCCCAGATATTAACTTACAAGTTATTGTCTGTTTTCCCTGTTATTAGTTGAGTGATCAACCTGAACTTCAGCACACAAGCATTTGGTAAAACGCAGGGAACGAGGCACACAGAGTAACAGCTCTATTTACAGTGACATTAAACAGCATCAGCAGAAGCTCTGGAAATCACATGTACAAACACACATTAAGCAGCTCTTGCTGACACTCCCTGTGCAATAACAGTAACAGCAGTTATGGTTTTTGTGTGGCAAGAAGTCATGGTCCTTTAAAGATACAAAAACATTGCAGACCACTATTACTGCCTTAAAATGCACTTTTATACCACAGAGTTTGAGAGAATGAGCCTGTGAATCAAAATTAATTTCTGACCCTCCAGAGAGTTAAACAATGGGTGATACAAAAAGAACAGCATCGTGTAGTCACAGACCAAGCAGTTCCCAATTCGTTCTCACACTGCACTAGAGACTCACAGATACCATAGGGATAGGTGCTTTAGAAATTATTTAGATCCCCTACTCAGCTAAATATATAAGGATATTGGAGCTGTTCAAGCTTGTGAAAAGGCTTACTGACAGTCAGGGCAACAGTAATTACTGAGAGGAGGGTAATAAAAAGAAAGAGCCTGCCTCTAGCTGCTCGTTCAAGGTAAGCACTTACCTGAAAATATCATTTGGACTTGTCAGCAGACATCCTCACCTGCTCACATCACAAGGATTTGGAAGCTTCATCCCTCAGTGGAAAAAGGAAAAATACATCCCTCTAATGAGGCAGCTGCACGCAGGAGTTGCTGTTATTGTTGGAACTGGTTTGAAGGAATGAGGACAGACAGCCCAGGCAGGCGTGTCTTGCAGGGCTGTGCAGCGAGAGGGCTCTCTCCTTTATGGAGTACCTTTGCAACTGCAAGGCAAGACTACTTACTGAGCCAGTCCCCCTCTCTGCCAGCAAATCGACTGGCTGCTTGGTATTCCAGCTTGGTTTCCCATCAAGTCCAGATACAGTTTGTCTGACACGAGTCTATTCAGATGCCAGAGGACTGCTGGCAGTTCTCGTTTTCCGGGAACAAAACAGCAACAAGCACCCCAGCTGCACGCCCTTGTGAGGCTGTTCAGTCCCTATTTCAAGGCAGAGTGCCCTCCCTCCAGAGCAGTGCTTAGCTTTTTGTGTGTGGATAGATTTTACAGATCCACCTCCTGCTTCGGCACCTCCACCAGACTTTCCACTTATTCAATTATCTCTAATGATATTAATATTCCTGTCAGAGGAAAATACAGGGAATGAAATCGGGATTACCCTTCTCTCCTTCTCCTTCCCTGGCATCAAAATGCACACTCTGTATTTTATTTCTTCACTCCTCAGTGGTTAAGGGGCAATTTCAACTTGTAACCCTAAAGTCCACAGATCCTGCGATTACTGAAACCATAATCCTGCCTCCCTTCTTCAGTTTCTTCTACTTTTTTTTAGTTTTTCTCTGTCTCTTTGGCACAAATGGGTGTCTGGAAGAACACACTGCATGGAGAGCCCAAAAATGCGTCCTGGGCAGCAAAACACCAATCCCTCAAAAGGCACAGGAAAATGTTAAGAGAGCAACAAGTTGGGGCTTCTTGAGAGTGTTTGATTCAGAGTTCCTGTTGCATCCAAGAGTGCTGCAACAGCCCAAGCAGTTTGTTACATGGGCTCCTCACAAATTAATTCCTAATGTTTTTCTAGAGAGAAAAGCCAGTTCTTTCTTCTCTCTCACCATACCAGGTGAGAACATCCTAATTTTTTTCAGGCCTTGGAAATAAGCATGTTCTTTTTTGACCCAGTGGCTGAATCTGTAAGAAATGATGTTGTGACAATAGGTTTGGGATCTGGCAGCACTAGCAGCTATGGGGACTCTGACAGTGATGCCAATGCTGATTTTTGGGGACAAAAGTCCCTATCAGGAGAGTAGGCAGGTGCATATATCACAAGTATATTTCACCCACAGTTACACAAACTCTGTCTTCACAGGCATGATAATTTTATGAAGGATGTGGAAAAAACAGAGTAAGAATAATAATCTTAGGTCTGCTTTGTGTTTCTGTGCTCTTGCGATGATGCTCCATTTCTCCTTCCCATTTGCAGTTCACTTTTTGCCCTTACTGTTTCTAGTCTTAAGGTTTTTCTAAATAAAGATATTTAGTGCATTATAAAAAAAAAAGAAAAAGGTCCTTTAAAATATCAGCTTGTTTAGCAGTTTCTAGAACTCATGGCTGATTAAGAGCTTGCTGCTGAAACAATGATTTAGCACGAAGCTGCAGCTGGTGTAACAAGAGAACCATGCCACGTATTTTAACCTTTACTGGGGGATTTGCCACATCTGTAAGTAGCAATTTACCACAGATTTCTTCCCTGCATGCTGTCATGGGTGGAAACATATGGTCCAAAACTGCAAAGACTGTTGTTTGGAATTTCAGATTAAAACTCTTCATAAGGACAGAGGCTCTGTGCATTCCCTTGTCCAAAAACACATGGAACAAACCAAAAATAATTTTAAAAACACATGAGTGTTCCTTGGTCTGACAGCTCCCCCCTCACACAAAGCCTGTCCAGCCCCAGCTTTGCAAATGCACATCCCTTCCTTTCCAGCCTTGACTTGGCAGCAGTTTTTGTTGGCAGGATGCTGTTGCCAAGGGAGACAGAAAGGATGTGCAGCTGGCTTTTCTTTCACCTGCACTTAGTGCTGCTGATCCTATTTATGTTACTGCAGAACCTTTGGCTTCTAAGAGACCTACCATCAATGTCACCGGACCTTTTGAAGAGTTTTGACAATGACACAAATAGCTGTGGCCTCTGATGAAAAGCTTAAAATAGGACCCTGCCAAAGAGAGGGTGTAGTTGGTGTCACTGATGCTAACTCAAACCAGGGTGTCCATTTCCCAAGCACTGATAAGAAAGGGGAAAGGAGGATTCAAAACCATCCTAAAAAAATTTCTGAAAGCTCCCCAAAATGTGAGTAACTTCACATATATAAAAGTTATGCTTGGTCAGAGGCAGCCATGGCTCTGGCAGGCAATTCATCCAGAGGCTGACTAGAGAGGCATCTCTCCTGCCTTAGCAAAAGAGGTCACATTGAGGATGATGAGTTTTAACTTGATGTCCATCCTTCAGATGATGAAAACTAGGTGAAAGGAATCCCACCTCATATCCCTCTACCTATTTAGATCATGTCATCATAAGACAAACCATAAAGGGACAAACAAAAGTGATTGAAAAGGTGAAATGCAGTCCCTGCATTGTGATACTTTCCAGGAGATGAAATCCCACTGCTTTGGACATTCAGAACCAGTTTTTACAGAACACCAAGTGAACAACAAGCTTTATAGAGCAACACTACATTGGCATAAAGAGTGGACTGGAACAGGGCTTTTCCATGATGATGCTTTAGGAAGCATTTTTCTTTCACATATTAGACGGCAAATGGGCAAACAATAATTAGGCTGAAACTGGAGCTGCTGCCTCTCAAAGAAACAGCACACTACGGATCAGCTGCTCCTGGCCCCTCCAAGGCAAGATGTCTGGTGCCTGCTGGACTGGAAAGTGGTGGGTAGCATGAGGAAGTAGGAACCACTTCTTCATGTATAAACCTTTTTCCAAAAGCACACAGCTCTTGGGCCTGCTGCACTCCTTTCAAAGTCCTTCAACTTCCTGTTGGAGGCAACCAAGTCCAAGGCATTTGATTTCAGCACCAGATGATTAGTTTTTTCCAAACCAAATTTCTTCAGGAATAAGCCTCCAGCTCTAAGTAATTTACACTGACTTACCTATCAATCAAGGATGCTAATTCTGGACTCAGGATACTCTTTCATTACAGCACAGCGATTTCAACTTGTCTTTCTGATGAAACATTTGAAGACACATACCCTGTCTATCCTCTATCTACCCTATGTTTATCTTTCCCACTAACTCCTGATCCATGGCTGATTTCAAATATTGCAACACACTGTATGACAGCTGGTGAGATTGAGGAGAGTGCCCCACTTGTGGATCCCTCTGCTTTGATGGTGCAGACCTTCTTCTCCTCCTCTACTTGCAAAAGTTGTGCTTAAATTCTCCAGCCACAGGTACAGAAATACTGATATTGCAGCCATGAGGGATGCTGCAGTTATGCACAGGCTGACTAACTTCTATAAACCCTGAAGGCATTTCTGTCATTTCATCTGTTCACTGAAAGTAATTTGGATGATTTATTACTTATGCCCTCTTCAAACACATCATTACTTCCAAATGCCTGGTTATCCTTGTGCTTGATCTCCAAAGAGAGCTGGTAATGAGGAGCTTGCACTGATTTGTTATATGAGCAGGTAAGACACAATTAGAAATTAAATAGTATATTTACCTGCAGGAAAGCTTCATTCTGATTTTTTGATCATTTCCAGTTGAAGGATAAGGGACACTGCGTCAAGAGTGAGTAAATGGGTAGGGGACTGGGGAGGATTGTGCAAATTATTTACAGTCCCAGTTTATCATCTGGGCAAGTGAGAAGCAAACCAGGTCAGGATCAAGGGAGTCAGCATTTCTAGTATGGGGGACTGGGGACTGGTTTGGGGATACAAAGGGTCAGAAGCAAATGGAAATTATTCCCAAGATGGAACTGGGATATAATAGGGAGTGAAAGTTTCCATGTCCAGATTTTCTCCTGTGAGAACAGCACAAGGATGTAATGTTACACATAAATCAGCCAGAAAGGCTGGATTATACAGGTAGCAAGGCCTCTGGAGTGGATGTAAGGTTGCTAGGGAAAGAAGTGAGCTCTTAATTTCTATTTGTCCTTCCTACAGACTAGAGACAGCTTTCCTTTAGCTTCTGGGACAAAAACTTGTCTTGCAG
Organism: Polioptila caerulea; assembly: GCA_013397295.1. Classification (NCBI taxonomy): domain Eukaryota; kingdom Metazoa; phylum Chordata; class Aves; order Passeriformes; family Certhiidae; genus Polioptila; species Polioptila caerulea. The sequence goes on along the minus strand of VYXF01005772.1, from coordinate 40,476 downwards.
TCTTGCATTGAACCTGGCTTCAGCTAAAGCTGATTTCAGAATAATCTGGATGTTCATCATGGTCCATCCACGCTGATCAACATGGATGCTCTGTGAGCTACTCTCCTGATGCCTTAAGTTTTAGCTTTTATATTTTAGATTCTGTGCTGTTTTAGTGTGCAGCTTTAGGTTTCATGTTAAGTGCTGCTGAGTTCCCTTCACAGAGAAGATAGACAAAACAATTCCTTCTGTAGCTCGATACCGAGGACAACTTTCAGGCCCAAGAATGAAAACAGCAGTGAAGTGAGAAGAAAACACGAGGAGGATGGAGCTTCATAACCTGAAGGTATGGTTGGACAATTGAATTTAATATGCTCATGGACCAGAACGTATAAAAGTGTGGGACCTCGTGATTGGGTGTCCATTTTGTGACCATTTTGGGGCATCTTGGGTGTGGTCAGGCTGGAATTTCATGCAGCCCAGGTGTACCCATTGAGGCCTTTAATAAACATCTACTTTTTCCTCTTGCTCTGTCTAGTCTCTGTTCCAGGTCAGCCTCCAGAAGGCAACACTCCAAGCAGCTCTGCTTATGGCCGGAGGGGGTCAGCAAAGCATCTGAACAGCAAAAAACCAGAGGTGCATGCCTGGAACTCCAGAATGTCAGAGGTGCATGTTGCATTAGGACATAGAAAGATAAAAGGGGAAGATCAAATTCCCTTCTTGAAAATATCAGCTGCTGGCTACAGAGATGAAGAATGGGGTGATTCCCATTAGGTGAATTGTAAGATTGCACAGGTATTGAGATATGGATTTTTTGCCATGCTTTGGAGCTGTGTATTGGTCTGGAAGGAATCATGGTTCAAGCTGGTGTAGTAAATCATATGTACTTGTAAGTAAGGTCACAGCAGGAGCAGGATATAATTTCTGCTAATGAGAGCAGGACTCCACTGCTTGTATTTCACTCAGTGTTATTGCTTCTGAATTTGATTCAAGAGGGGCAGATATGCAATATCATACACAAGGAACAGAAGGGTGAGATGGTGACACAGAGTATTTGATTAGTCAGGGGATGAGTAATTTAAATGGAAATACATGTGAAGTTAGGAAGAGGATCGTACTTTATAAAAATCTGCTCTGTCAATTCTGCAGTTCATTCCTGCAATTCACATTTGCAATTCAGCATGAATGCAGTTACACAACAAAGTAAAACGTTTCACTTTCTGTGTGGATGGCCTCTTTTTACATCCCCTTTTGCACTGAAAAGAGATAAAAGATCCACTACCAACTAGGTGTGTGCTGCTTCAGAATGCAATTTTGAGCATGTGTTGGTCTTGTCTTTTCACAGGAATATATTGCATGTCTGAAGCATCATTTAGATTCAACAATTTAGGCATTCATAGTGGACCAAAGTCATCCTGCCTTACACGTGACGGCTGGCACTTGACATCATCAACTAGAATAATTGTTTGGAATTATAGCAATGATAATATGCAGGCCCCCTACTGCAGCATTATTCACACAGTACTTTACAGGTAAGATATTTTATTTGTCTCTCCCTTCTGGTTAAACCTGCCTCTATTTATATTCAGAAAAGAATTTACTTTACCCATTTCTGAAATGTCATCACCTCCACACTTAATTTTATTTTGGAAGGAAATTGGAATGACAACCCTAACAACTTCTGATTATTCACAGAACAGCCCTTGTGAAGAGATTAAGTGTACCAGCTTTCCCATGTTGCCCTGTCAGCACACAGCCCTTCGGGGATCTTCTCTTGATGTGAAAGTTAGCTCAGCCTCAATGCTCATTCATCCTTGACTTCTGTTTCGTTAATACCAGTTATGTTGTTGGCGATATGACGTGGACATCTTATCTCTCTCCTTCCCCCTCCAGAAACTACACTGGGAGCCTCACTTCATTTCAGTCAGGCTATAACATAGTTCCCAAAGCACAGTGCTTATTTTTCAGCTACTGCTGATGCGAGCTGGCATCAGAAGGCAAAACAGAGGGCGGCTGCTGTCTTATCGCTCCCCTGCACCATCTCCCCTCCAAGAGCAGGGCGGCTGTGCAAAGCTGTGCAGCAACCTTGGGTGGCTACTGAGAGCACCAAGCACTCAGACATCTCTGCCTTTACAGTACATGGGTGTACCATGCTAAAAAGAGAGAAAAAAAAGAGAGAAAGCACTCCAGGACTCGAGTCCTGAGGAGCTTGTCCTAATGCTTTGCAGGGAGATGAGCCTCTGCCCCGTGACCCAGCTGCTCTGCTCTTGGAGGCTATTGATTCTTTTTCTGGTGGGAATGCAGAAATGCCATCCATGGAACAGGGACATTCGATTTCTGGTAGTGTCAGTGCCTACCTCAGTGCTAGCACCTGGTTTCAATACACTGACCTTAATATGTGTGACTGCTTGGGCCTCAGAGAGGGCTTGAGATTTGCTGGTGCATTGGCAACAAACTTCCAACACAGCTGTGAGTTGTTTCCTTAGAAACAGTGTAAGTGCAAACATACCCAGAGGTACGTTTGGAAAGACAAATTCATCTCTGAAATAGATAATAACATGTTTTTACTTCCTACACTGCTCTTTTCCAGGCTTCCCTTGGTCTGGACTTAATTTATTAATATGCAAAACATAATCTTGAAACTAGGGTGCAGTGGAGCTGTTGACAAACAAAGAACTTTCTGTTCAAGCACTTTGAATGAGCTACAATTAAACATCACTCTGAGTCCTCACCAGACAGAAGCTGGAAGAGCTGTGTGGCAGTCAGATGTTACATTGCCATGAAATGCAATGATAATACTGACATAAGTGTCTTGTCACACTTTTGCCTTACTACATTTTCCTTCTCTCTCTCTTTTTAAGCATTCTCAGCTGTCACCCTACCCGAACAGCAAAATCACTCCCACAGTAAAGTGCAGTATCAGGACATAATTCTGTGTGGAGACAGAGCACTAAGTGTGGCACATCAGTGTTAAAGCTGCAGGAGAACATTAGTCCTTGCATTAGCATTAACTGCCGTGGCTAAGAGAATATATTAGCAATAGCCTTAGCAAAGGTCAGAACACCAAGAGGAAGGAATATCAAGAAGCATTATACAAAGGACATAATTTTAAGTGCAGAGTTTCAGCCCTGTTCAGTATGAGTTCAAAGGACTGGGTGGAAATAAATAACAGAAGGCTTGCTTGAGGTACCAATTCCAGTACGTTAGAGAGCAGTGTCAGAAAAAGTCCCCTGGGACTGATGTTGGCTTCTGCAGCAGCAGCATAAATCCAGGACAACTCCTGTGCAATTAGGAAGATTATTCAACATACAAATGACTCTCAGAGGAGAACAGAGGAAACACTAAATGAACCCCAAGAAGTAAAGCACAGTTGGGAGTTGAAGACCAGTGACCAAATTACAAGTAAGAAAAAATAGGAAGATTAAGGGCAATTAAGAATTGCAAGAAGTAGTCAAAGGAGTGGAAAGGCTCATCTTTTCTTCTCTTCCAATCTGGGTGATGGGTGGACCATCCATGCTTAATTTTCCCCTTTACCTCGCTTTTTGGAAGTCAGTGTGTTTCGGTCAAATAGAAGATTTAAATAAAACTCAACTACCTGCATACCAAAGACCTGTAAAAGAACTGCTTAGCCCAAGACTACTCACAATCAGTAACTTGTACACAGTGGCTAAAAACAAGTGATCTGACTGGACCGAGGTCAGTGGCTGAAATCCCTAAAATAACAAGAAACCTGCCTAAGGTTGTAACCTCTTGCAATCAGAATCTGACTTCTCGCTTTGAGTGCTGCCTCAGAGAGGCACTGGAGCGAGAGCTGCTTCCATCTGATGTCAGTGGCATCGCCCACATGCCACAAGTGTCACGCGTGATCACACTTTACTGAACTGGGGCTGGGGTGGGAGCAGGCAGATAGAGCAGGGGGAGCAGCAAAATTGACATGCACCCCTGCTCTTACAGGCCTGAACCACAGAAGAGCCTTGGGGGGGGTACAGAATACAGCTCTTTATGGAGATGCGTTACTCTCCCACTCCTCTGTGCTTCTTTATCGTATATTTATTCAAAAGTTCCCCTGCTGGGAGCTGCTCCTGCATGCTCACTCACTGTCAATTACATTGCCAGAAACACAGCAGTACCTACAGCAATATTTCTATTGCATTACAACTATTTCCTGAAGATGACCTTGGGTCCAAGATATTCATTAGACATGTAATGACACAAAAACAAAAGCAAAAACAAAAACAGGAAAAAATGACACAGCAACAGTTTGCAATGATTTGTTTGTAAAGCTAGTGTGACTTGAGCTTGCAAATTACAGGCAAGCACTTTGTACTTGCTATGGCAATATAAAGCATCTCTTACTCAGAGCTCCATGTCAACTTCTGCCTCTGTCTAAATTAATGCTTCCAATTAGTCCTGTTTTATTGTGCATCCATCACAGAACATTCACTGTTTGGGCTTTGAACAGTACAAATCCATATACTGGTAATTATGAAAAAATACATTTCGTAAGACACAAGTGTTCCATATTTATCAGCAGCGCCTTGGGCGCTTTACAGGCTTTTTTTCTTACATATTTTTAATTTCTACAGTCAGATTCGTGTTTGGGTTTAGTTATTAATTGAAGTTCAAAGACTGTATAACTCTTTGCACTGGGTTCAGGCTTGGCTAACTTCATTTTTTCAGCATGTTCCTTGAAAAATCATCAAGCTACCATGCACGTGTCCAAGGCACTAACTGATCTTCCAAGCTACGTGGCACATACCATGCAGGAGGAAAAAAATATCCAGACTTATTCCCTGAAATTACATCATATTACCTAACTTATCCAGTGCTGTTTCCAAACTTCCCCTCTTTTCCTATGCGAAATCTTTGGCACATGTTAAAAATGTATGTGGAATAATTTAGAAAGGGCTGAAAGGAGGGTAAAAGGGAAGAATGTACCTGAGGAACAGACCAAAATTATGGTTCCCTAATAAGCCTGTGGTTTTAAGAGACATATAACTATCACAATAATTATTTAACAGGGCTAAAACATTTCAGGTTTGGAGTCAGTCCAGAGGTGATTCTTCCAGAAGAGAGGAGGAGAAGGAGCGATGCAAGGCCAAACCTGAACTGAAACAGAGGCATTGCTGTCTCCACTCACTCACTGGGGTCTTGGGAGCAGCTGGACACAAACACTCTTTCACCTCTGGAGCAGCTGGTCTTGGCAGAGCATGATTAAAAGGAGAATATGATGACAATTCTTACAAGCTAATTTTAAAATGATCCCTGTAAATAAAAGAGATATTTATTTCTTTATATGGATTTACTGGAAAGCAAAACGTCTGACACCAAGCTTTTCTGTGAGCAGGAGGTTTCAGCTGATTCTTTACTGCCCAGTCACCTATACAGCGATTCTGGAGGCACAGGAAGAGCACAGCCTCCCTCAACAAAACCTTTCTGATATAAGGGGACTGTCTGTATAGCACTGAATTATCTGAACAGCTCTGTCTGGCTGCCTATGATGGACCTTGATGTGAGTGTAGGACAGGGATGGTGAGGAAGGGGAGAGAATGCAGCTGGAGAGCTCTGCCGCACTGTTTCTGGAATGGCAGCAGAGAGATGTGCCCAAGGGCAAGTTGAGTCACTTTGCAGAGAGCTGCTGTGCTTCACTGCTGCTTGAAAGGGAAACATTTTAAATCTTGCTCCCTTTTGTGGCTCCCAAACAACTTTCTAATGAGAAAGGGAGGGCATCACAAGCTCTGTCTCCAGTTGCACATGGCATCGGGGCTTTCCTGCTTGCTGCCATGCAGCCCATAAGGGACAAAGTCACGGGGAAAGCTTAGCAGGGAGGAAAACAGCAGGTTGAAGGAGAAATTATTCTTTAAAATCTTTTAAGATTTAATGAAGATTCAGATCTTTTTCTACAAAACTTTTCCTATGTGATTCCATGAAGGCTATTTAACTCTAGAAGGTGTTAATTATTTACAAGAGGTGGAGGTAAAGAGCTGGTGGAACACAGCTCCAGCCACAGGAAGGATGAATGGATGGATGGAAGTGGTTCATTTGGCTTTCCCAGCAGCAGGGCCTGTGGGATGAGCAGGTCCCACCTGACCCTTCATTTTCAGTTCCTGGCTCAGGCAACACAAATATCAACTGTCTTGCAGGCTCTGTAGTGCAACAGACCTGACCCTGAGCTCCTGCGACTCGTCTGGCCCTACTGAAACCCAAAGAGTGCTGCCAAGCTGGAGCCACCCAGGGGCTGGCTCTGTTGCTGGATGGCTGCAAGGCCAAGAGCACTCTATCATTACCTCACCCTGAGAGCCAGCAGCACAGACTGACCTCTCCAGAGCTCCAGTCTTAGTGGCATAGGCCAGTAACAGGAGCATGTCAGTGCATCCTTCTCCCTACACCTCCCTCCCGAGACACTGCTGCCACTAGCATCAAACAAATGAGCTGACTGCAAGAGGGAAGAAAGGAAAGGGAGGACACAATTGGATGGCAGAAAGGGAGTAATATTTTTAGATGGTAGGACAAGAAAAACAATTTAATCTCTGTTTTAAAAAAAAGTGACTCACCCATTAATTCATTCATTCATTTGTTCACAGACATGAATATGATCAAACACACCCTGCACAGACTAGGAGTTGCTGGTGGCAGCTATGCAAATCCATTCCTAGCAGGCACCTTGTGGGATGCATTTACATGTCTTTTTGTGATGTGTGTATGATTATGCTGAAGAGTTTTCTCTGTCCCTCCTGTGCACCCACAGGCACAGGTATGTTATAACAGCAGTTATGAGGGAATAAGTCTGGGCATACCAGTGTTAATAATTAACACACACGTTTGTATTTCGTTCGTGTTTTTATCAATAAATTGGAAAAAAATGCAATCCATTGTAGTTTAGGTCTTACCTCCTTTTCCAGTATACATATCAAGGTCTTTCATTTGTTGGAAGTTAGAAAAAGCTACTGACACAGGCTGCCCAAGGAAGGCAGTACTGTGAATCAGATGGAGCATTCTGAGCTGGGTCTGAAGTATCCACACAGCATCATCTCCATCAGGAGAGGAGGTAAAAATCCAGGCATTTGGGTCTCCTTGTCAGTCTCTGTTACAGTCCCTGAGCAAAATTACTCATTTGGGAGCATTATCTCTACATGTGGCAAAATCTTCTACCATATACATATGGCATGCAGCATATGAACATAAAATCAATTTTAAAAGATGTCTCCTAATGCAAAGTGAAGACACAACCACATTTGCTTAACCCCAAATATGTGACATGACAACTGACACTCAGCTGAGGTGTAGGAATGGAGTGCTCTGACTCCAAACCACAAGAGATAGAATCATTTTGAACTGGGTGGAACAGAGTCCTAGCTGACAAATTGACCTCAGCTAAACCTGGAGGGCTTTGCTGAGGGAAACCTCTTTCAGACTATGCAGAAAATTTTGTCATGAGATGTCAGGAGATGGTTGGGCCTTTGTGGAGGTATCATTTGATGGTTTAGGAGTAGGAAGACTTGATTTCATAGCAGCTGTTCATCTGCGGTTTGCCTGATACAGCACATGACAATTCAATAAGGGCAGGAGCTGGAAAAATCCACTTTCTGTAAATACATTATGGGTTTAAGGGGTTTTAATATGTCTGTCCCCTTTAACGATTTGCAGTCTACAGTGGTTTTTCTTAGGTCAAGAGGCTTATTTGAAGATGAAGGGGTAGATCTGGTGGAATTTTATGTGGAATTTCACACAAGTGCTCAGCTTGACAGAAACAACAAAATTCACCCAATGAAAAGCCCAAGTCAAAGGCTGATTCAAACTTACTCAATGGATTTATGTGACTGATCCCTCAATATTTTTATGAAATGTTATCCATACCTGTGTTCTGGGTTTTTAAAAATTAAAAGTTTGTCTCTCTCTACTGCCACCAACACGTCGAGTCAAAGCCCCCAAATGACACTTGAATTCCAGCATTAACCCTTTACTACTCCCTGAAATGGGGAAAATATTAGGGGAAACCTCTGCAGATAGCAGCCTTAGAGAATTGCTGTAAGGAAGGAAATGAAGAGGGAAGAACAAAGGAGATATCCTAAGACAGGGAGAAGGGAGAAAGAAAGAGGGGAGGAAGAAAGGGAACAGAATAAACTAAGAATGGAAGATGGTTTATTTTCTTACCAAGCAATTCTGGATGTAAGAACTATGTTCAGAATAAATAATGTTATCTGAAAAAGCTAATTGCTTGTATATGGCAAAATCCCCTTTCTGATCATTGCACAAACCTCCCATTGACATGGCTGAGATATTTACTCCTTGATGAATGAACATTATTTATACTTTGGCCCAGAGTTTGGCATCAGAGCTGGAACTGAGCCTTTCATGCAGAATAAATCTGACATTCCTCCCTTCATCCTCTGTTTAACATTCTAGGAAAAATTAAATTTTTCATCAATATGTACAAACTGTGCCAGGATGAGCTCTGCCCTCGTACTTGTATTTCAGGAGAGCTGTGCTGCAGTATTTCATAGCAAAATTTGGCCTTCAATTCTAATTGCTCCCAACTCTAGAAATATTGAATTGATTTTCTTCAGACATGAACTGTTTTCTCCTTCATCACCAAGGTCTATAAAACAAGCTTGGTTCAAATTTCCTAGCGTCAGCTCTTCTTGAGTTATGAGGTCAGAGAAGCTGCAACCGGAACAAATAGGAATGGCTGGGCTCTCTTCACGCCCACATATCATAAAAACATCTAGGCTTCCTTTGCTGAGAGTTTTCAAAATATTCACCTCTAGACTGAGCCAAGCCTGAAAGGTACATTTCTGCTCCTCAAGGAACTTTCTTGAGAAAATTAGGAACAAGTGAAAACTTGGGAAGAGCCTGGAAAAAGAAATGGGTCTGAAGCAGTAACGGTAGTTTTGTTTCCACAGAAGTAATTAACAATTCCCACACCTCCATCATAAATTAGCTTTGGAAGAACCTACATGCTCCTGAGTGGGACTGTGGCTTTCTTCTTTCTTAGAAGAGACATTTTTGCAATCGTAGGCTGTTTAGGAAAATTTTAATCTGTTCCTTATGTCTCACAGACAGGAACCCTGCCACGATGACTATCGGGAATGTGTGTAAGACTTCCCCCAGATCCTTGCTCACTGCCTGCTTTGGCAGACCCATCTTTCAAGCTGAACCTTGAAACCCAGACCACAGCCAGAACCACATTCACAAAGCCTGCCCAGGGGGGTCATCATCAGCTGATATATTTATGCCTTTCACATTGAGACACGTTGGTCGGATGAGGAGCCTGCTCCATGTTAGGCATTGCAGGGACACTGCAGTCATCTGGTTATTGTCCGAGGGACACTTGTACCCATGTTTGCCTTCTGCAGCTTTGATAGCCTCCAATGAGATTGTTAGAAGTCTGAGCCACTGCAAGCAAACCTCACAGCTTCAAATATCAGAAAATTCAAGGAGGAATGTGAGTTGGATGCTTACAAACCGACTTGTTTTGTTACATGTAAGATACACAGACAAATAAAAAAAAAAAAAGCTGGTTTACTTCTAGTCCCTTTTTAGCTAAAAATTATTTGCACTTGAAAACCTGACCAGCCTAACTGTATGCACATCCTTAGCCAAAGGCAGTGGTTATGAAACACCATGTAACTACCCTGTTTCACATGTCATTCCCTGGGACAGGGAATCTCTAGTGCAGCATGAAGATGCTAAGGACATCACGTGGGGTCACCATGTGAAAACATGTTATTACTGAGTTGTCACGCTGTCAAAAGCTGCAACCACTCACTGCTCTAGTGAGCCATGAATGACTTGTTTTGCTCCTACTCAAGCTCTGCTGGCAAATTTAGAAATACTGAGACACAAATGCCCATACCTTGATCACCAGAAGGAAGGGTCACTGAGATGCTGAAATGCATTTTTTTATGGTGAAGTGCTGAAGGGCAAGTTCTGTGGGCAAAAGGAAGCTATTTCTCCAGGACCTAGGTACCTGCTCTGCCATTTTTGCCTCGTGCTTCTAAGACAAAAAGCCTGCATAGTCCACTTGTACCACCCGGCTTCCTGTCAGGTTCAATTTCACCCTCGTGCTCTTACAAAGACCAGGGCAAAACAAGACACAAGGATCTGCCCATCCATGAGGCACCTGCAATGCACTGAAATCATAGGGGTTACAGAAACAGAGCTGAGGACAAATCTGGACCCATTATCTTCTGGCTGTTTTGAGAAGCCAAGTGTAATAGTACAGCTGTTCCTCTTTAGAAATAGGTTGCAGTGTTTCCATGTTTATGGGGATTTGCTCCCCAAGGTGCATCACATGACTCCCATTTAGCTAAAGTGGGTGACATGGGAATGCTGAAAGGTGGAGAGACAAATTTATAGGAGGTTTGCCACTCAGACTTTCAGTGAGCGTACAGCATTCTTATTTAAAAATAATAGGACAGCAGTAGTTATAAACCATCTGGAACTCAGAATTCCGGAAAACAGTAAAGTTTGATTGGAAAAACGTTTCAGACCCTGAAAATAATGGTGCACTATATATGTATAGTATCTATGCCTTTGTTGTACTGCACATGAAACAAGTTGCATTGGTGGTCAGGTGACCTGGTGTTTCCCCCTGCCTTTCCAAACAGCAGCTGATTTAGCGCAGGCTCAGCTGCCTGGGATGTGCATGTGGAGTACCTGTGTTCTGGTCAGAACTAACCCTGGAGTGTGCTCTTGCTGTCCATACTGCAAAAATAAAGTGTACAGGGCTGATGTCTGCACCATAGGGAGTGCTGAGGCATCATTCAGGGTTAATTAATTTTATGGATCCACTTCCTGAACATGTAGTTAATGAGTCCAGAAACTGTAAGCACCAAGCCTCAAGTAATGCCCTGGTGCATTGATAGACAGGCAACTGTGAAGAGCCCGACTTGAACATGTGGATGTTTCTGCTTTACTTCAAAAGGAACCTAAAGGCTGCATGCAAAGAACATCAGGGAACCCACGGGAAGTCACCCAAGTCTTGACATTAGTCATGCTACCCTGCCCATCCCTGCCTTTCCAGGAGGTGCCAGAGGAACCCTCTTAGGAAGCTGCAGAAGGGCTGTCTGCAGCTCCTGGGACTGGAAGGACAGAGCCGATTGTGTCCCCACAGTGTCCTGTCCTCTTCCCACTCAAAGTGGGGCAGGACACAGCTGATCCAGCCTGCTTATTCCTCACTATGACCCTGCCATCAATGGAGCAGGGGCTTAAATAAAGGGTCTTACTATGGGGTGTTGCAACCAGGTGGCTTTGTAAGAATATAGTAACAGATCTATCTATCTATCTATCTATCTATCTATCTATCTATCTATCTATCTATCTATCTACCTATCACATATACTTTTTTGTCTTTCTAGATATAAAATTAGGAAGTGTAATATATATACACCACTATAAGGTATTATGTTGTTACATAATGTAGTTCAAAACATTCAATGCCAAATTTCACTGTTGCTTTGCATAGCCAGATAGCCTCCAGTTGATCCAAAATACTTTGATTAAACTATTTTGAGGAGAGAGAAGTTTGCAGGCAGTATCTTTCTGGAGCTTCTTTTCACACACAGGCACAATGACAGCCAAAGAGGAGGTCACAGTGGCATGGAAAACCAACCTTCCTCAGGCCTCTGTTCCACTTCTTTCCTCTAAAGTGTTGAAGCCCCTGCTGATAAGCTTGCTACTGAGTGATAGCTGGGATGGAAATCAAATAGCTGGAACATTTGCCTGCATGTACAGAGTGGGGCAAATAGGAAGGGAGGGGGAAGCTGTTGATATATAGCAGTTTTGCAGAGCAGTAAATATTAGCATTAATTTTGCTCATCACAACTGCACATTCATTACAGTTTTCCTCATACCAAATCCATGTCTGTATGTGCTGAGCCAGTGGTTTGCCATAGCAAGCAGCAAATAATGCATGATGTATTACCTTCCTTATAATGGATTGGTTATTTCAGCCTTGATGTGATGAAATAAATGACAGCAATTTTGCTAATACATGTGTTTTCTGCTCTCCCCCTCCTTTCAAATAGGGCAAAAAGGTGTCCTTTAACACTTAGAGCCATGGAAGAACACAATATGTATGATGGTAAGTGACTATAATGTAGTATGCCATAAACTCTAAGTACCATCTGGTTTAAAAGGAAGCTGATATGAGGTACAAAGAAGGTATTTTGCACATGACAGAGGTAATAAATTTGGAGTTTACCGGAGGATTTAGACCCAACTGGAAATAAATCCATTGCAAATATTTTTAATATTGTATAGATACATTAAGAAAAGATTCTGCCACTCAGCTGAAAGTTTTTCTGGTTCATCTGGTGACACTACAGCTTTGCTGGTCAAATATTGATCATATCACAATCCATATTCTTTTTCAGACTGATGGTGGGAAATGTATGGCATGAGCAATATATTGTATGAACAAGGTTTCTACATTCTCCATTAAAATACCAAATGCAATAGCAAAGGATTGCTGGTTCATGTCATTCTTGCCACAAAGAAGAAACTGGATGGGTGCATCATGGCCCTCTTCCTTCCCTGTGCTCTGCTTGCCCATGTTCTGCTTATTTATGAAACCAAGCTTTGCCCAAGAAATTGGAGAAAGCAGCCAGAAGCAAGTTTCCATGAGCCTAAGCCCACTACCAGCACAGAGCAACTGAAAGCTTTTGTCCCAGGGAGCTCAAAGCAATACCACCAAATTCAGCCTGCACAAACCCAGGAGAAGCAGGTGCAGCTGAAAACTCCAGAGTTCAGTTCAGGGCTGGGAATGCTGGCAAATTCTTAGGATGACATAAACCCACTTAAAAAAAGATTCGTGTTTGTTCAAGGCAGGATACAAAGATTCAAGGCCTGATCCTGGAGCCACTGCCATCAGAGGAAGCATTTCCACCAATCTAAAGTGGCTTCAGCCAAAACCTTTAGCTTGGCTCTCATTTTGTACAAACTCCTGTGCCCTACTCTGTCCCCAGAGAATAGCAGAGGCCCTGCACTGCTCTAATCCCTGGCATGAGCATAAAATCGTGCTGGGAACCCAAATAACTCCCACGATGTGAGGACAGCTCTGCCCTTCGGTAGGGCTGGATGTTAAGCCAGCTGTTAAACACTGCCTGCAGCCAGCTGCACCATCTCCAGCTGCTGCAGCTCTCATCCCTCAGAGAAGAGGCACCATCTCTTCTGAGATATGCCAGCTCCTCCTTCTTTTTGCTGGACTGGACATGGAAGTCCCTGCCATCCCAAGGGTTATTATTTTTCAAGCACTCCTGTTGCTTATTGGAGGCTCCCATTTCTCAAAGATTTATCAGACCAAACAGACTGTATCCAGCAGTGGTGGGTGTTGTTTCTGATGTTTATAATCCCAAATGTTACTGTTCTACATCACAGATACCTCTTTTCCCTGATGAATGCTGATTAGTCTCTTTTCCTCCTGCCACTTTGCTTAAGTCACATTTGCCCTTAGAGAAAAATGTGGCAGAGTCATGAACAGGAACGGAAAGCTCTGTCATACAGAGAGACTAGGATTGCAACGTGATTATCATGTTAACCAACTCACTGCCCTTTGCATGCTTGGCCCACATCCAGCACAGTGACATCAATACAGTGCTCTGGGCACATGCTGCAAGCTGTCAGATCGTACCAAAATGTCAGGCAGTGTCCTGGAAGCCGCGGGGTTCTCAGGAGCTGATCAGCAAGGCGCTGCACATCTGGCCCTATCCACGCATCCCCAGCAACACGTGCAGCACTGTGTGGGGGCACACAACATTAAATGGATGTCTGGCCTTGCCTTGCCAATAGAGAGCTTCCTGTTGGGGATTTCTACAAGATCTTCCACAGTAAAGCAAGTATTTCAGGGAGCCTTGTGTGCTTTGGCTGGGTGAATCAAGGATTTGCAGCCATATAGACCAGTGGGGCCCTAGCAGCCCTGGTTCTCAGCAGGGGCTGATGAAATGCTGATGAAATTCTGGCACCTGTCTGCAAGCTACTGAGATGTGACCCACCTTTAGTGGGCAAAGGCACAGACTGAACCTCCTCTTCCAGCACTGGGCTGCCAGGTATACCAATATCCTGGGGCAGTCACGTATGAGCTGGTCAAGAGCTCGATCCCAGGCATCGTGTAGCAAACCTAGAGTCAGGACTTTGCTTTCAGCAGCTTCCTCAGACTTTGTAGCAGCACAGCCACCAACCAGTCTTGCTCTTTTAGCAAATAAAAGTTCATTTTGTTGCCCGATGAAGAACTATTTGCTGTTAGGGAAAAGACAATGATTATTTTGCAAAACCATTAGCTTCTGAAACCACACAGTGAGGAGGATCATGTTAAACGTTAACCAAGGAGAGGTACGGGCGAATACATTTTATTGATCAAGGGTCTCCAAAGTAATGAACTAGAATAGTTGTGCCACCTGAGCTCCATATTTGGGAAGTAATATCATGTTCATCAGGCAGCGAACTACAACTTCAGGGTCGGTGACCTCCAAAGCCCACCAGAGAGACCCCTAGGACAAGGGAACACGTGCACTGATGAGGGAGGAAATACACTGATGACTTTGAGGAAATTGTTATCATATGTATGTTTCTTCTGGGAAATCAATGAATATGTATGCAAACTATAATACAAAAACAAGAGCCATTTCTGTACTCAGCATGGGCAATATTTTGGTAGAAATATCCCCTCGCACATCTGGCACCAAATAAAGAATGCCTGCTTCCTAGTGTCATGTTGGTGTTAAGGAGTTTTGTTTTATGGATTTTTGGTAACAATTTCCTATCAGGTCTATCTTTTGTCTTCTTAATCCATCACTGAAGTTACCAAGCTGAATTTCCATGGCAACAGACTGTGAGGTCAGAGAGAAAGTACTAGGCTGGATCAAGCATTTGAAGTGGAACTGAGAAAGGGAAAGAACAAAATTACTTAGAAAAATTAACTGTCATAATAGAGGGAATAAAGAAAAAAAATCAGATAATCTACTCCTAGTTTCAAGACTCCATCTGGTTTCTGACAAAGCTATCACCCTCTTATACACACAAAAACCCAATTTGTCTCTTTGCTTCCTTTGAAGTCAACAGCAACTCCAGCAGGTGCAAAATATGGACATCTAAGAAATTGCAGGGGAATTCCCAGTCATCAGGAAAACTTCTTGGCATCTGTGTCTTCTTGCTTAGTGAGAGCCCATCACATGTTGTCACAGGCCTCCACTGAAAGAATATCTCCACCTCTATATATGGTGGGACAGGTGTGGAGACTTTAAACACTTTTTTTCTAACAAAGAACATGCCAGTGCATTTTCCTTTTAATCCTCTTCTCAAAGGTGTAGCAAAAACAGCCTAAAGCCATGTTTAATTAGCTGTCAGTTGTTTGCTCCCTGGCATAGCCTTAATGTAGGCTCCTACCTCCTGACCAGGTGCTCCCAAGGGACCACCTGCCAGTGCCCTCAGCATCCACATCAGACACCCCCAATAAGGCAGTGGAGTTCAGCGGGGTGAGCCCAAAGATGGATGGCACAACTTCAGTGAGGGGGAGGGATGGAGGAGTGAGATGGGAATGTAGATGTGCCCCAGGGATGTTGGCATCCCTCTGGGGTCAGATAAATTGTCACACAGGAGGTTGTGCTGTTGTAGGAAGGCTGGCAGTTTTCTCCAGTTTTTAATAGGCTCTCCTGCTGTGCCTGAGATGCTGACACTGATGTGGGCCCCGTCATATCACAGCAGCCACATGAGGCTGGTTCTGACACTGTCTCCTACCCAGTAGCTTCTCTTTCCTTTAAGCAACATCATGTCTGTCCATATTTATTACCGTCTTCTCCTTCCAGGTGATGGTCTAGGATCTGCAGTTCTCCAGAGAAATCCAGATAGGGACGTTGTGCAAGCCCCTGTTCAGATGAAAGCCGCTGATTCATTAAGCTACAGTCTTGCTGCTTTTAGCCAAGGAGCGCAGCACACATTTCTCCCTGGCAGTGCTCCCCTCCAAACCTCACCAGAATGCTTTCAGGGGCTGGTACTGCCTGTCTCCTCTATCTTTCCTGAATAAGGAAGAAAAATCCTGTGTGGGTGGAGAGCACAGAGACCCTAAAGCCTCTTGTCTCCTCTGATGTGCAGCACGTGCCGATGGCGCGGGAAGGAGGGGAGGGAGGCAGATATGAAGAGAAACCTCTAGTGCCTATCTGGGATTTATAATGTGACTTAAATTACTGCTTTTTTTCTGCTGCTTGATCTGAGAGCATACTTGAGTCAATCTGAATATCAAAGACATTCAGAAAGTCAGTGGGGCAAGGAGTAGGGCAGAGACTGACAGAAAAATAAAGAAAACAGGAAGGTAGCACAGAGATGATATTGCAGATGGACCAGATTAAAAGATGAAAAAAACAGGTGACCTGCCTGGCCAGCAGGAAAAACCGTTCAACATAAATACAGAGGGGTTTTTTCCCACTTAATTTTCTCAGATATTTCATGGGTTGTTCATAGGCTACACATTCTCTTTTTTATTTTTTTTTTTTTTTTATTTTTTGGTTTCCTGACAGTGGGTGACAGAAGAGCCATGATATACTTTTATACCAAAGTAGTATGGAGCAAGCTCTGCTTAAGACAGTTCCTTGGATCCACGTTAGAATAAATCTAGAGCTTGACCTGGATTTTGGGGATGTGCACTTGGCCAGGTAAAAACATAAACGAAACTTACCACATTGAATGGCCCTCTCCCACCCTGAAAACTGAAGGGGAATGTGCATGGTGGGACAGAGAAGAGCTACTGAGGCTCTCCAGCCTTCTTCATGTGACTGCAGGAGGTGGAACATATTCAGCTTCTTAAAGAAGAGCAGGAAAAGAATGCCAACAGGCTGTCTATGAAAGGACCACACAGAAGAGCTAACCATGCCTGAAACACCAAACCATCACTGCTTTTATTATTTAGACCTTTTACCAGGAAAATACTTCTTGTCCATAATGCCAGGGAAAGCCTAGGAGGTATTAAGAGAGAGCATGCCAGCTCCATAGCATGTTTCTGATCACTCTGATTCTATAGAAACCCTTCCCTGGGCCGCAAAACCAACTCTCACACATGAATAAGGCCTACAGCCAATGTTTAACACCTAGGGATAAATCAGCAGTAAAGGACAGCATTGCCAAAAAAGGGATGGCTGTTTGGAGGCCTTATTAACCAGTGGCTTAAAGGGAGTAGGAGACACTTGCAGCTGTAAAATTTTATCCATGCATTTTACATGTCTGTGTGTATAAACATACCTGTGTGCACATATGTACATACACGTACATACAAACCTGTAATTGGTATTTTCACACTCAAAAGTTCTTTTACTGCCCCTACAATTTAATTATTATTCAATTATTAAAATATTTTGCTGTCTTGAATTTT
Organism: Polioptila caerulea; assembly: GCA_013397295.1. Taxonomy (NCBI): domain Eukaryota; kingdom Metazoa; phylum Chordata; class Aves; order Passeriformes; family Certhiidae; genus Polioptila; species Polioptila caerulea. The sequence continues at coordinate 23,138 of VYXF01005772.1, read as the reverse complement.
AAGACGGTGCATAGGGTGGCCTATATTACTGGAGAATAAAATAGTCAGTCTTTGTTAAAGTTGCAGCTAGGATTCCTCTCACTTTTCCCCACATGCTGTTTTGAGGATCAGCTTTCCTGTGATTTCCTTCCTTCCCTTATGGATATTGAAATATTCTTCTGATTCTTCTTTCACCGCTCCTCTTGTTTTCACGCAATTTCTTCACATGGTCACAGGTACTCACTGTTTTTATAATTTGCACATTTTCACCCATTTATAAATTGGCTGTCATAAAAGCCAGTCTGAATTGGATTTTGATTTAAAAAGACATAAAAATGTAACTTTTTCCATCCAATATTCAGACTGGTTTTGCAATGAGCCAGTTAACGAAATCTTGACTTGCTTTTCTGCAGTTTACAGGTTGGACTGTAGCTGCATTTGGGGGGCCATTTTCTGCCTCTCAGTTTTGTTAAGAATCTACTCCAAACTTGGCAGCTGCTGAAAACCTGTGCGCTCTTCTCACAACTTGACATCTTCCATCCTTATTCAGGCATTCAACTTGGCTACTTCTTAAGGCTTAAAATTAACATGTTATTGTTGTCTCTGAAGACCCTTCAGGCTTTGATTCCTACCTATTGGATAAATTTTGATTTCTGTTTATGTACTTGCTCATAATTTGGGTTCTGTTTCCAATCTGTCACTTGCTAAACCATCTGTGCCATCTGGAATATGCCTGGCCCCAGTTTGGTGGAATTCTCTTCCTTATGAAATTCATGAGATTCAGCCTGCAGATGCTTTCACTGCTTCTCAGACAAATTGACTTAATTTGGCAGCTTTAAGGTTTGCATTTTTGTCAGTTTCTAGGCCCGCATCTTGTTCTTATTATTGTGCCATAGATGGTGGAGGTATATCCAACATGGATACACATGGCATGTGAGAACCCTTCCAGTTTCAACAGCTTTGACACACAAGTGAACACAAAGATTTGGATACCCAAGATCCTTAGGAGTCATTTTTTCCCCTAATACACCATAAAGTAACAGGCACTTGAGAGGGCAGGGGTAAGGTAAAAAATTCATAGTTGCACAGAAGGTCACCATCAGGTCTATATTTCAGTGGTACTGCAGATAATACCATCTAGGAAGAATGGGATTAGCCAAGACACTGTCTCAAATACTGCACTAAGATGAAATCACATCTTTGTCACCAGTAGATAAACCCTTCCCTTTGTGAGAATTTTTAGCTTCTGAGAGACAAAAACATCCTAAGGACCTGATTTTGGTGCTTTTCAAAACAATTAGGTGGGTGCAGTAGGCTCACAAAGACTGATGAAACAGGACAGACTTTTAAAGGATTATCTAAATGATCGCTGGCTAATCAAAATATGCTGGCTCAACCATGGATAAAATGAAGGCAAACAGGGCCTGTGTGCTTCTAAATTTGACATTATGAAGGTTACTCACTTCTCAATATCCAGAATGAAATAATTTACAAGGAAAAAACCCTACTTTTTAATTTGATATCTCATTTTCTGAACCAAATTCAGCTCCTAGGAGCTAATGTGTTGAGGTGCAGCGATGCAAAATTTTGGTCCAAAGACCACAGGTCTAAAAAAATGGCCCAAATTACAAATGTATTAGATTTTATGTGAGAGAAAAATGAACTTTTCCATGAGCTTTCTCCCACATCTATTCAAACTGTGAGTTCCTAGACAGAGATCACCAAATGTGAACATGTAAAATTAAGTATGTTAATATGTATTCTAGTACCTAACAAAAGAGAACTCATTTCCAGGGGGTTGCCCCTCCCTAGCAGAAGTAATTTGGAGAAAATGAGAAAACACAGGTAATGAAGAACTCCTGAAGCCAGATGGTACCCAAGTCCATCCTGCTGTGCTTACCTGTTTTTCTCTGTCACTCCCCCATGGCTGCTGGTGCTCAATTAGCTTCATATTACGGCATTAAACTAAAGTTTTGATGGTTGGCATTTATCCTGCTAGACTGTCATCAGAAAATACTCAAAGTGAGCAGGTGGTCAGGGAGGAACCCTATGAAACCAGGTTGTGCTCTACATTGAGAATGAGAGGACACCACCAGCAACAACCTCCAGCAAATAATTTCCTTACAGCTTTCGACACTGCCACACGTTTTGTGTGGCAATAGCAGATCTTTGGAAAAAAACCAATACAGTTGGATAACAGCAAATAGGGAAAAGGAAAATAAACAGCTTTTGCTGGCTATGTTCTCTTCTTCAGTGTAGGGAGTCATGAAGCTGTATTATGCATTATTAAACAGCAACCCAACTGCCATGGCTTGAAGCTCCCAGTAAGATCAGATGATCAACCTGACACAAGGTTGTGGAGGAGTTATTGTATTTCCATGTCCTAACTTGACTTCAGATACCTTCTTATTGTGATTACTATTGTGTTCAGTAATGATAAACCACACAGAGTAAGGCTAAAAAGGGCTATCTGAATTTATATTTGTTAATGTCATTAGTGTAAAATACTCCTTTGGAAGACCCAAAGCACAGAGGTCTGGATTGATGTTAATGGGCAGCATCCCAGCAGGAAAATGATGCTTGCTTCATCGAGATGCTAGAAGGAGTTTGTCTGCTAGCCAAAATCTCTCTCCTACTGTTTATAAAGCAGCATCTCACTGAACTACCCTGCTTTTTACAGCTCATTTCTGTGCGGTCTTTTAAAGGGATTGGCTGCCGTTCAATTTCATGGCTTCAGAGTTGCAGAAAAACACCTTTCAGGGTATCTAACCTTCCCTCCAGTCTCATGGCTGCTCAGTGTGCTAGGTAATATTTCACTGAGTCTCTCACTCAGAAACACCCAGTTGCTGCTGTGACAATCCCAAGTGAACAGAAAATCCATCTATCCTGTGTACTGCAAGTAATTAGAACTGTGGCTGTATATCATTCCTGCAAAGTTGTTCGAGTCATGATTTTAAACATGAAATGGTTTTTGGTGGATTCAGCACTTGGTCTCATAATAATGCAGTCTATAACTGGAAAGCCTTTTAAAAAAGCCTTTAAAAGAAGACTTTTTTATTCTTTATTGTCCTCAATTAGGGTTGCTATAATTTCAAAACAAAGCTGGTAACTCTGTTGCTGTTCATAGCATATGAAAGATTGTGTTGACAGGAATCACATTGTTTGTGTTGTAACTTTTTAATTCTCCTAACAATTTTTATAATTCCCTTCAAACAATAGATCTCCCTTGTGTACTCATATCTTCACTTTTGATTGTAGGCAATTAATTTTTATTAACATAAAAAAGCCTTCTGAAACTCTTTTATTGTGAGGTTGTTTTATTTATGTAGTCATTAGCCTGTGAAAGTGACACCTCTAACAGCTCAGTCAAAAGCCTTCCACTGGCAACATACACAGATCTGCTGTGATGCATTAATCTTTTATTAGATTACAGTTATTGGAAAAGCTGGCATTCAATTGTTTAATAGGTTTTCTTAATTCTAATCTTCTACACTCTAAAAAATAGCTAGAGGTAGATGCTAAAAAAGGTCTGAGGCTCTACTGCAGTTGAATGGTTTCCTAGGCATGAACTGGTAATTACTTACAGGCTTTTTAGAAATTAAAAATCCTTTTATTTCATTTCCAGTCAATGCCATCAACATTTTAATAAAACATTTACGAATTACTGAGAGCAACAAACTATTTCTTGAATGAATTGCAAAACTCAGTTAATAAAGATGTAGATGTCTCCCAGAAGCTTGTGCTGACCACCACCAATTTCTGCCACACCTCTGGCAGGAAGGAATTGGTTTGAATTCACAAGGTAGTTTTCAATGAAAAGAAAATTCACATCCTTTTGGGGTACCTCTCAGCAGCAGATAAAGACTATTTTGACTTCTGTGAGAGCTGGTGAGAACCATTAATAACATGCCTGACTCACATCAGCATTGGATCACCTAATACAATTAGCTCCATCCTTACAAGATGGAAATTTTGTTTGTGAGAGCACGTTTGACTTGACAGTGCATGCTGTTTCTGGGTGGACTCCATCCTGGGCCTTGAGTTCTCAGCAGCAGGTGGGACTTAAGAGTGGATGAACCAAAAATCTTTGCTGCAGCCTGCTGGGAGTGTAAATTCAGGAGTGTCTTTTTGTGGTTTTGGTAGCTGCTGCAACAATAAAATATTTTTGCTTATTCACAGTTTGCAAATTTTAGTTAACAGTCTCATGTCCTGCAGCAGGAACACAAAAGGACACTAGCCTTGTAATTGTGGAAAACATAGTAAAAAAAACCCCAAGGAAAACAGATTATAATTTCATAGAACAGAATATGTTAAGGACTGAAAAAAGAATGCTGATTCCTGAGGAATTTGCCAATTTTCTTTTCAAGCTTTTTTCTTATGCACTTACAAATGCATAAATTGTTCTAGTGCTCTTTAGGTCATAAAAAGCAAATTGGGTAGAGTAAGAACTGTTTTTCCTTGTCAAGTTGGGCACCCTACCTAGTCACAGAAATGAAGACAGTCTGCTTCCTTCTCACCATGCTATCATGATCAAAGGAACAGGATGCAAAAATTTCCCCCACTGAACATGCTTCTATTCAAAGTCCTTTGTAGGCACCTCACAGCAAAACACGAGAGTCTGGTTTGAGATGAAAAGAGAGAGCTCATGTATTTATTTATTCAGGATGGCATTTTGCAGCCCCAAAAGAAATGTAAATATGCATGTATGCATGCATGTACATCTGTAAATGGGGGTCAATAAGGAGGAGAGAGCTGTCAGTGGGACTCTCTCTCCCCTGGGCAAAACCCCCAGACTTGAAAAGGACTCACTGGCTCCTGGTGAGGCTCTGCCACCCCTTCCTCTGTTACCAGGCAACATTATCAGCGATGCTGCACATGTGCACTGGACATTAATTACCACTTTCTGCTCACTGTTTGTATTTTCATTTATGCATTTTCCTTTAGAATCACGAGGCATTCTTGAGCGAATAAGATTTTCCTTTAAAGGATGTCTGTGCCCATAAGCCAACTGGCCCAGTGAGTAAAACATACCCCAGTTCAGGGAAAGAGGAAAATGCCAGCTCCAGACACCCTGGATGCAGCCTCAGCCCAAGTATGGCTGGGAACAGCTGCGCCACCATTGCCTGCAACCTGGGGCTTCCTAGCACTGCCTCTCCTGGCTGCCACCCACTCTAGCAGCTGTTTATTATGTTAAGAAATTCAACCTACCATCCTCCAAATAAGAGTTGCATTGGGATCAGAGGCAATTTTACCTCAGCTGAGTATTTCAGCATGTGAATACCTCACCATCCAGACAGCTAAGATGTGACTTTGGCTTTGTTAAAACAGATGTCAAGTACCAGACACATGAAAAGGCAGGCAGTAGTTAAAGAGTTACTGAGTATATGCTGCAGAGAGTGCTTGGTGATCTATCCTCCCGTGCAGGAGAGACAGGCACTTGAGGAACAGGAATGGTGTCTCTACAGGAATACCTTGCACCTTAATTCTGGTACATGAAAAGGCTGTTATTCAAACCAGAGATATGAGCAGGGGGCATCAGGGCTTGAGTGAAGTGCATGGTGCCCCCTTCCATGCAAGACTGAGCCAAGGCACCGGCCAGTCCCTTGCATCCTGCCCAGAGACCTCATTTCTCAGCTCCTGTTTCGAGGCCTGTTTTCTGCCAGCTCTATTTACACACTGCTGTCTCAGAGAGAAGCACTGGCAATTAATGGCACTGGTGTGGGTGGGCAGCACAGAGCTTGGCATGTGGGGAACAGTGGCACGGAGCTAACTCTGCCTGTGGCAGGCACTGCCAGGGGGCCAAAGGCAGGAACACATGGCATTGCCACCACCTGGCCTCCTCCACTACTCTGCTCAAGTCTACATGCTGTACAGAAACTCTGCACATAAAGAGACTGCAGTGTGTGAAGAAAAATGTGGGGAATAAAAGGAAATGAATTTGACAGGCACATCCACCAACCCCTTTTCTGGATATGGATGCCTCAATTTCCAAGCATCACTGTCTGAAACATCAGAGCATTCTGATTTCAAACAGGCTGCTACTACCTGTCCTCTAAGAACTTACTCCCCAGCCTTCATACTGCTTTAGACTGAAGTGCCCCAAATAATTATTCCCATGTAAAAGGCAGGTAAGATTTTACTGTAGGAGACTCTCACCACAGTAAGCAGCATCCCTTTCTTGCTTTAGAAACACTCTTCCATCATTCCTCCATGCCACTGTAGTCTCTGTGTCCGTGGACAGCCTGTGCTCTCCCTCCAGCCATGCATACAATAGATGTAAAAATGTTCCAGAAGACAAATTACATGATTTCAGAAAGGGAGAATCATCTGTCATTACCTTGCTTCTGGTTTTATTACATTAACACAATACTTTCAGTCTCTTACAAGAACCTCCAAGAACAAATTTAAGGTATATGGCTCTTTTAATCCTCATAAATCTGGACTTACCCTAATTACCAAGAAGAGACATCATTAAAAAGGAATGACTGTGCAACTACCTTCTCAATGTCACTGTCACCACATTGACAACTTGATTAAAAAATGCTGTGAGTTTAGTTTCTATCAATAAGAAAGATACAGAATTAAAAAATTCTTAGCCTGCTCTTATCCAAATGTACCTTGGTGCTGCTACTAAGAGATTACATCAATTAAAAGATTTTATTTTTCTGGAAGATACATGAATATCTCAAAAGAAAATTCTCATCTCCATATGGGATCTTTATGCCAACATACAAATGGATTGATTAGAAATAACCACCTTTACTGCAAAAAACATGACTCTGAGTATGTGAAGGTCATCATTATGCACATTTTTTGTCCCGTGTTTTGCTGCCTGACATAGAAAACTAAGGTATGAGGTACTTAGAAGGCAACCAAAGAAAAGACTAATCATAAATTTATTGTACCTTTTTAATGTCAGCTGAAGTCTACTTTGTCTCTGGTCTTACACACTCAAGTGTAAATCTGGAGCAGCTGCCTTGGCACCTACTGAGTTAGAGGAACCAAGAGCTTACCCATTGAAAGCTGATGCTGCTCTTCTCCCCAGATCAAAAACTGAAGAAATCGATTCAGTAAGTTCTGCCACATTTTGAGAATTTCTTCAAACGTGGAAGCAGCCTCAGTGAAAATCTCTGCTTCACTTTTTAGTAAAAATACGTTTCTAACCCACGTGAGCCCTTAATGCTTCAATATTGAAAAGCAACTACATGAACCCCAAAAACTCTTTCTAATCTCATATTATTTAAGCCAATTTCAGGATTTCTTGGAGCCTGACGAATTACTTTCAAGCACTTTGGACTGCAATAACTCCAGCTGGGGATGTGATAGCCACTTATTTTATTTACTAAATTACTTTTTAACAACCACTGGTCTTTTCACATGTCTAATCTTTGACATCTGGTTTTACAAAAGGAGAGCCAAAGCCCCTTGCATTAGGAGGGCTGTGGCACTCACTTCAGCCTGACCCTCTGCAGGGTCAGGTCAATATCCTGCCTTCACAAAGCACAGCTTAACATGACTGTAAGGCACACTCAGTCCAGGGTAGCAAGATACTGACAGAGCAAAGGAAAGGCTTTCAGTGATGAGAAAAGCCTTCTCTGAAGACAAAGATGCTGAAGCACTCTGATGCCTTTGACTTCCTGTTCTTTTCTGACACGCCAGTCTCTCTGGAAAGATGAAATTCATATATGACCTCTGCCTATTTTCCTGGCCTGCTCCTGATCAGCAGTCCTTAGAAGGCAGGGGGAAGCAGGGGAGTAAAGCAGCTTGACTAGTTTGCATGCAATTAGTGGGAGGAAACAGGCAGTGCTTTCACTGCCAGCAGTCTGTATCTGCTGGAGTAAGCCCCAGCTCTCACAAGCTGCTGTCATGACACCTAGGAAATACAACATGCACTGTGAGACCTGGATGTTGTGCAAAAAAGCCACTGCTAGGTGGAAGAGCAGGGGATCCCAGAAGGAAAGCCAACCAGGAGGTTAAGCTGTCTTGCCAGCTTAACAGCCTAGGAAGGATGTGGCTTACAATAGCATACTTTGCCATTGCACTCAAAAACAGCAGCCTGTGTTCCAGCATTCATGGCTGCGTATGCAGAGCACGGCTGGGTGTCCTGGCCACAGCTCTGAGCTGATGGATGCTGCTGCCTTAGAGCTATTGGACTACTAGAGCTGACTCTTAGTAATGGCAAAGCAAAGATAAGGTGGTCCTGGCACCCCTTTCGTACAGGATGGCAGCATCCAAAAAGGCCAGCTGCAGGCTAGACCCATGTCTGTAGCCTGCCAAAAACCTTAGTCAATGGTAAGGAATTACAGTGGAAGATTGCTGAAGTGAAAGCTTCAGGGAAAAGGGAAGGTCTTCCACAAAAATAATAATTTGTGTGATTGATTCTCTATTGTGCTTTGTTTCCATGTGGAATTCTCATGAAAATGTGCTGCTGCATTTCAGACTTTTTTTTTTTTTTTTTTTTGAAACAGCATGTGTTGTCTCCCAACTGCGTTGTTTATGTTCTCCTCAGCTTGCACACCAGCTGCATGGCAACACGCTGCAGGCTGCCAGTAAACACAACTGGAAGCCAATGAGACAAGATCATCTTTGAAGATTCAGGCACAGTGTTCTCCTTGGGATGACATGCCATGCCATATTAAAAGCTCTCCATATATCCAGGCACTGGCAACAACATGGACCCTTCATGTATCACAAATGCTAGAGTAGTATGGTCACATTCTAATGCAGGAACCTCAAGGTGGCTTAGCTGGTGCAGCCAAATAAAGAGTGCCATCATTTGACTTATATACTCCCTCAAAGCACCATTTCTTGTGAGAGTTTCCAAAATCATTCAGGGTTTTGTTGAAGTGCTGACTTGTTTATTTGACTGCTCATGCCATCTATAAGGCTGCCCAGTCATCTCGTGCATGTACCTGGATCTCTGCCTCAGACCTTCCCTTTCCCAGTTCTTCTCTTTCCAAAGTAATCAAGCGAAGCCCTGTGATAGCTTATGGCACTCGATGCACATATTTGATCTCAGCTAGATGTCTCACTGTGTTGGGTATCAACACTGGCCTGTACCAGACTTGCAACTGTGCTTGTTATATTCATCCATGTTCAGGAAACTGATTAATGAAATAAAAACACAGCTAACCTCAGAATGTATCTCAGCATCCCAAAATAATTATGGAGTAATCACAAACTGGTTTTGCATGTAGAGAATACAAATAATTTTGGAAAGGCAACTACTGTTTCTTAAGTCTCATGAATCTTATTACTGCCACAAGCAGAAGGATCAGATATGGGGAAGACACGTTGATCTGACAAAATACTCCAGCCACTGATGAATATACCTGGCTGTGGAAAGCCTGTGCAAAGCCATGATGGCATTGGGATTGGACCTGCTTCACAATTTTAACATGAAGCTATGCTGTGATGATTGCAGTCAGTAGCATAGAGCCAAGAAGCCCTCACATGCCTGCTTTGCAGTGCAGGCTGCTGAAATCTCTGGTCTGCCAAAACACAGTCAGCTGCCCAGAGCAGCCTGCAGAACACAGCACTGGCATCCACATCACCAGGACCTTGCTCTGTGCTGGATTTATTCCTGACCTTCCTAATCAGAGGAACTCCCGGTCAAAAGCTGGCAAACAATTCTTGAAAGAAACTGGCAAATAATTCTTAAAACAAATGGGGGATTGACTTTGAATTTTCACTGCACGGAAATTTTTTTTGTGCTTTTGTTTGTTTGCTTGTATTTTAGAAGTAAAAAAGCAACTAGATTTTGGGATCTTCAAACATCACCAAAAAAACCACCATTTAGTTTTGGTTTTCTTGAAGACAAACATCCCCTAGATTTCTCTATTTTTAAAAAAATCAGAATGTTTTCAGTGTTTTCAGTTTTATGGAGATTAGTACACAGCTATGAATAAAATAAATTATTTTCTATTAAAAATATGTTCAAAATCCCCATTGTTAGGAAAGAAAGCTATCTGAAATATAGATCTCTGCACCAAAACACTAGATTCTCTCCAGGCTATTCACCATTCCATGCTTGACTTGTGGAGAATGAGAAACACTGCTGTGGTTTTTGTATCAGAAATTAAGATATGACATAGAACAATGCAAGGATATGTGCTCTCAAAGAGCACAAGATCAGTAGTAGAGCCTCATGCAGACATATTTGTGTGACTCCCAGAAGAGGTCATGGATCATCCACCTGTTTTTCCTGCCAGAGGAGGGAATTCCAAAGACAGCACAACTGCAGGTATTCAGATTAATCTGGGTCACATCGTAACTGCATCTCTGAGCTGCAGAGTTCTACTTTTGCTTCATTTCTTCCATATTTCACCAACATTGCTCAGCCTTAAGAAGCAAAGTTCTTCACTTTATTTTACCCTAAGTAATCCCCAATCAGCCACTGGGATAGCATGTGAGGTGAAACCATGACCACAGTCACCATTCCAAGTTAAAACCAGTAATGGCAATAAACAGTTAACTTTAAAATTTCCTCAAGCCCAGTGAAAATTCCTTAGACATTACTCCTTCTCCCTCCAGTAATGTCCCCACCTCCATTTTTACCCCTTTCCAGTATCCCCTTCTCACAGACTGGTGGATCCAGGGATATTGTAAGGCACACAGTGGATTTATTTCAGCTAAACCAAGACTCTGGGAAAGAGAAGCTTTTTTCATGTACAACATTTTTCCTCTTTCCTGCACTAATTCCTCAGGGTTGTGGAGGAGCAGTGATCAGTGCTGTTGGTTAATTTTTGCAAATGTGTTCTCTCCCTCTCCTTTCATTGGTGACATACGGGCATGAAGTTGATCAGCCATGGGAAAAGTAAAGTTACACATCATTTGTCTTCTCTTGCATTTCCATTGATCAATCCATTCAACATTATCCATTTCCCATTAATTTTCTATTTGCAGCACACCTTATTTTTAGAACTACCTTTAGCAAATTGATTTGCTGCTCTTAATCAGCAGTTTCCATTTCCAGCCTAGGAAGTGGGATTAGCACAGCACACTTGCCATTTCATCTCTGTCAGTGATACCTCACACTAAATAATTGTCACAATTGGTAGGTTTTGCTGATTGAGTTTGCCTTCTGGAAGAAGAACAAGCTATTTGCAAATGCAACCTACTCATTGGACTCTAGGCCAAATCTCTAACATTTATTACACAGATTATAGGTTGTTCCAGCAACATTGACAGGGTGCATTGAATTCTAAGGAAGAAAAAATATTTCCATTCAAAGTCACAATGCAGCAGTGATAACAACATTGCCTCTTACATTCACACTGTCTTCACCCCTCAGACTTTAAATGCAATGAAATTAGATAAGAGACTTTGATTATCTGATGTTATTGTTCTGAAAGAGTGTCAGGAAGGGAGGATGGGATTTTTTTTAAAGCATCACAGAAGCGTTTGACTGAATTAGGAGATAATCTGTTAATTCATCGGATTGTTCAGGCATAATGCACATAAATGATAGAGTAAGAAACATTGCTGTTTTTCTATTAACAGTTTCACATAAAGCTGCCTTCCCTCCTGAGAGTTGATTAAAATGTAATTTAAATTGCTCCTGTCTTAGAGCTTCATTGTCTATTATCTTGAACTGAGACAGAAGCTCCCTATCGAGAGGATGTTTAACACCAGAGCATTAATGATCTCCTCATTTTTATTTCATTGCAGAAAAATTCTCCACCTTTCTCAGCTGATCTTGTTTATTATGGAAAAATGAAGAACAGGTGACAAAAGTGACAACATCCAAAAGAGATGAGCCAGTCAGTAACTGATCAGATCAGCTTTCTTTTTTTCTTTATTCGGCAAAAACCACTACCAGCTCCTGTTACCATCTATTTCAGCAGACCAAAAATGCAACTCAACAGAATATGATCTATTGCTGTTCTTGCAATTCTTTTGCCCAGATTAAATAAATATCAGTTGACATATATTAACTTCAAACAGGAATAAGCTTTATTACAATACATCATTGCAAAGAAAAAAAAAAAAGCCAGAACTTTCTGGCTCCTGGTGTACTCTTTTATCAATGGAATATATTTCTAAAAAATGCACTGTGTTAGAATAGTCGGAAGGGAGAACTACTTGCCATATACTCTGATTTATGTTTTAAAACTTTTTTTCCTTTCTCTACTGAAAATAAGAATGATTTGGCAACTAAAACCATTACTCAAGGAGACTAAATGAATGCAACTCTTTTCTCATTATCTCAGTGCAAACTCCCCATCCAAGAGACATAAATTGTTACGTGTTGCTCTCTCACCACACATTAATTCAATATCAAAGCTGATCATAACACTGCAGTAGAAGACAGCAGACAGAGCTCCCTAACAGAAATCAGTGAGGTTTGTTGCATGTTAATTTCTCTTCATTCCTCGATTCTGGAACAAAGACAGAAATTTCTCCATGTCTTTCATGCTAGGTCATAGCATAGTTCATTATCACAGAAATTGGGACTCTAAGCTAACTAAAAGGAGTAATTCCACGCCCATTTTCTACGACACTGCACTGATACTGACCTCTAAGTTAACAGTTCTGATTTTGCTCAGTACTAGAGTACTCCACAGAACAGCCATGCAAACTCACTTCTTACCCCATTACACCACTTAGCACTGTTTCACTTGCATGACAACCAGGCAGTATGAATAATTTTAAATGTTTCTTTCAGAAGTGCTGTGAAATCTCTCCATCTCAGAAAAAAATGAATCTTATTTTGCAAATCTGACTTAGAGACTTGCACTTCCTAACTTCCTTGGAAAACAACACACAAGCCTTGAATAAAGCTCTGCCTGCATTATTTAGTTAAGACTTGGGGAGACCCCCAGGTCTGCAGTTGTCCATGTTATCCAAAAGCAAAAGGGTTCTCAGGCATAGCACTAGCGCTGCTCCAGCGGGGCTACCAAACTGCTACCAAGTGCAGTGGGGACCCAGCCACCCTCTCGTGCAGGCTGGGAGCATTTCCCAGCCCAGGGATGTCAGTAAACCTCAGCAGCCCACTGATTCCTGCCCGTTGGAGAGCCATCAGCTCTCAGGACTGTTCTTGGGAATGCTTAATTTACTGGTGTAGATACCAGCACAAATAGTCTGAAGTGCCTGTGAGAGATGCAGAGTAAGATTAACACCAGCTGGAACCATTTCCAGAGGTGCAGTGTTAACCACATGCTCAGTGGGAGCAAGGCTGGGGAAAACAGGACCTGCCTGAGAAATCAGTTTCACAACTATTTACACAACTTGAGAATATGCAAAATACTACACTTGATTATTTGTAGCACAAAGAGATTACTGAGAACTGGACACTCCCATGTTGCAAGGGACTTAAATACAGTATCAGTGAGAAGTATGGCAGGGTAGCAATGTTACTGTATACTGCAAATGCATTTCCTGATTAAGAAGGGATGCTTTATTCCCAACAGCATAACCACATGCATACAAAACATTTCATTTTTCGACAAGTCGCAACTGAGCTGTAAGCCATTATGCATGAAAGAAAGCTTACAGAAGCAAAGATGGGAGAGGTAATCACACAGCCACAAGCACTGAAACAAATCTGTATATGGGTAGAGTTGTGTTTATGGTTGACAGAGCTAGTAGAAATCTGTTAAGTAGATTAAGTAGAAATATGCAGTCAGACGAAGATAAATTATCTCATTTGGCACAGTATTAAATCTAAATTGTGGTTTAAAACACAGAATGATGAAAAAAATCAGAATCGCTGCAAGGGAAGCTGAAAGAATCCAGAATTTCATCACGATAAAAGGAAATTTTTTTCCCTGCTCCTTCAACACCCATTATGTAGCATTTCTATTTTGATCTCTGGATTTGAAACCATTTGCTTTGAACCTCTGTATTCTGCATTCGAAATAGGATTTTATTAAATTATTTCAAGCATTTACCAAGTTAGTTGTACTGCATTTCTTGTCATGGGCAAAAGGATTTGAAGTACTGCGTCAAGAGAGATACTGAAGATGTTGTGATTTGGTTCTTCTGACCGAACCTTCTGAAGTAATGACACCTGACAACAGGGGACTCAAAATCTGATAGTATGTGAAAACTGAGAAAGAAGCAACTTAAAATAAATGTAACATGGGCTAAATGGATGTTTTTCCCACTTGGTGGTAATTACGACTTTAACATGGGCAGGATGACTTCTAATTAGGCATCCAGTGTCAGTAGGAGCTGCACGTTCATTCATTCATTATCTTGTCAACCTGCTTTGGAAGAAAAAATTGTAATCTTCATTTCACCCTATGCACATATAGGTAGTAAATCTCATAGCAATGCTTTTGCTATGGAATGATAATGAGTTAGGTGTAGACATGACATTAGGGACTGACTTGTTTGGAGTCACCTGGCCCACCCAGAAATGCTGGCTCAGAGCGGAGAACACACTCAGCCCAATGTGACTCAGAGCAGCAGAGGACTCCAGAAACAAGCACCAACATCCACATTAGCAAACAGTGTGGGGCAGCTGGTGGGAAGCCCTGGAGTGGAGCTGGAGCTGTTGAAGACCCGACACCTACACTGTGTGTGTGTTTCAGAGGGCTACTTCTGATTATCTCTATCACACATCGGCAGCTGGGGTACAACAGTGTGCTCCCAGGGTGAGGACTTGTGCCTGGTTTCATCCACAGGGATCAAACTGCTGCATGCTGTGAAAGCTCCCTGATGTGAGCCAAAGTGCAGAATCAGGACAGGCAGGAGATTCACTTCAAAAGTATCATTCTAATCTGAACAAAAATGCTGACTTAGCCTACGCTGGAAGTCTAAATGAGATTCAGATGCTGAAATCCATAGCTCTCTTGGGCAAATAACAGGACACAAACACACTACTTTGAGGCTGCATTAACCCAGTCACTTACTCTTTAGGCACCCAAGAAATTAAGCAACTGACAACACTACTTGCTTAGAGTTAGAAGACTTTATAGGTAGAGTAAAGAAAAATAGACAAAGGAAAAGATACTGAATAAGATGTGAGAATTTTCACAGAAACTACCAGCTTTGTGTTTTGGCTGGCAAGGTGACAGCAGTAAAACTGTAATTTCCTCTTCCCACATAAAGTTGTCAGCAGAATTGGTGCCTCTTCATGTACAAGATGTGGGATGAAAAGCTACCTGAAAGCAGACAGTATTCATGCTTAACACTTTATACACTGCTATATGTACAAATTTCAAACTGCTTTGCATAGTTTCAGGCATGCAGCACTCACTGAGCTCAAATGAGTTGCACATGACTGAACCACCACGAGCTGCTTAAAAATCACTGCCCAGGGTCTCAAGCAAAAACTCATTGTTTAAGTGTTGATTATTATTTTTTGTCCACTGAGATTAATTAAGGTCTTTAAGGAGCACAAGGGAAAAGAGGAAAGAGGACTTGTACATCAGGTTAGTTTTTCCATGTATGTTATGTGTGGCTTGTTTTCATTTGTGGCTGAGATAAACTGAGAAGACATCATGCACATGTGCTGGTACCCATCCAACCAGGGAGCTTAAGGCATCTATCCAGCTAACAATGCTGGTTACCTGGGAGAGAAATTAAAGCTGAGAAATCATCAAGGCATTAGTAACAAGGCTCACAGACACTTTGATGAAAACCATTAGATGTCTCAGTGTCAGGCAGCTGGACACTAAAAACCGCTTTGAAAGTAAGAACTTGTTTATGTTTTAGCAGAAATATATTAATGGAACTGCAAACTATCTTTTGCTATCTGCAGATCTACTTTCTCTGCAGGAAGAGAAAGTAGTATTTACTCTAGCAAATAAAGCAAACTGGAAGAACAAAATAGTTCTTTACTGCAGCATAAACAGAGGCAGATCTGAATTTACAGCATTCCCCTAGCCATAGCAATCATGTTGTTTTAGTCCATTTGAGGTTCTGATTATAGAATTATACTTCATGTCTGTAAATCAGTGCCGGAAAAACATAATTTAAGCAAAACTGCAGGTTAGAAATCAGTATCTAACTAACCCTTTTTCCTCCCATAGGGCTGATTTGCATGAGGCTGATTTAAAATGCAGAATAATACAGGATCCGTGAACAGTTTAAAGGTTTATAAAAGATCCTAATTCTCTCTGTATCCAGACAGCTAATTTAGAATTTTGCTGTGGATTAACTCACAAGCAGCCCAAACTCATCTTTCCATTAACCCATCTTGATTAGCCCAATCCTGACCGCCATACGAGGGGTGAGCTCCATCTCAGACACACTCATTTGGATTCAGAGGCTAAAGTTCCATGATTACTGTTCTCTTTTGTGACCAAGAGTCATGTTAAATGGTTTTGCTAATCCAAAGGATGTGTTAGATAAGGAGTAAAACCTTCAGTCATATCAGCTTAAGAGCTAACCATCATGGTCTATGTTAATTCATGTGGTGCACACTCGTACAGAGGCAAAGTCATAGTCCCAAACAGATCTTGAAGGGCTAGATCTCCTCCCTCTTCCTTAGATGCAAAAGCTTATGATATGGGGTAGTTCAGCAATGAAAAAGTCCTCCAAACACCCAATGGAGGAGAGACAAAACAATAAAATCCTTTTGAAATTTAATGGCTGCTTACAGGGGCATTCAATTAATCAGTTCCTGTGCACCTGAAGTAGCATTAAATAATGTCTCAGCAGGGTACCCAGTAATTTGTTGAGTAATAATTGCAGCTCCCAAACAGGACACAGCAGGAACACTGTTTATCCATCAGTATGCTACTGTTTATACATGACCATGGGATAAAACATCTTGGGCTGAGGAGGAAATACTCAGGGATAAAAGCTTCAAAGTTGGCTCCAGTGCTCTGATACAAACACCAAGATTTACAGTAGAGCTACTTTCACTCATATAAAAAACTCAGTATGTATCAATAAGTTTCAAAATATTTTGATATGGGCCTGA
The DNA here is from genome assembly GCA_013397295.1 of Polioptila caerulea. NCBI lineage: Eukaryota > Metazoa > Chordata > Aves > Passeriformes > Certhiidae > Polioptila > Polioptila caerulea. The sequence continues at coordinate 6,283 of VYXF01005772.1, read as the reverse complement.
CCAGGACACAGTGCTAAATGGACCATTATTTGGAGGCAATGCTGCCATTTTATCTGATGATACAGCATGGTCTACATGAAGAACACACAGCTGGCAGCTGTGGACAACTGGTGAAGCAAAGACCAATATTCAGAAGCTCTTCATGTTTCTGGCAGTCCAAATTGATAACAGTCAACACAAGCAACAAATAAAAACTTGTTGTCAGTTTCACTATGAAGAACTGCTTGGGTGTGGGGTTTTTTGTTTGTTTCTTTCTTTCTTTCTTTCTTTTTCTTATTTTGAAAAAATCCAAGGTGACACTGGGTGATGAGTGGCCTGCCTGTCCCCATGGCAGATCTTCTAGCTTGCTATTGAGATTAACAGTGTTAGGGGACTGTGCATCACTGCCTGTGAGCTTTTCACTGTAAAGGTCAGGAGAGCTGACAGCTCCTTCTGCAGAGCTGACAAACAGGTATCCTCTACAAAATATTGGTATAAGCAGGGTCTTGAAGAATCAAGCAGAGACTGGGATTCCAGAGAGTTGGCCTCTGTTTCGTTTGATGTTTGAGCATATCAGTGTTGCCCAACAGCTCTGTCAAGGGATTTGAGATGATTATATTCTTGTAAGTCTGCCTTGGGTTTGCATGGCAAGATTTTGGTAGCACAAGGTCTACAGGAGGGGCTTCTGTGAGAAGCTGCTGAAGGTTTCCCTCATGTCTGGAAGAGCCAATGCCAGCTGGCTCCAAGACAGACCCACTGCTGGCCAAGGTTGAACACATCAGTGACAATGGCAGTGCCACTGGGAGAACACATTCAAGGTGGGAAAAAATGGCACAACAGAAACTGCAGGCAGAGAAGAGAGGAGTGAGCGTGTGTGAGTGAAACAGCTCTGCAGACACAAAGGTCAGCAGAGAAGGAAGGGTTGGAGGTGCTTCAGGAATTGAAATGGAGATTCCACTGTAGCCTTCATCCTCTGTGATGAAGACCATGGTGAGGCAGCTGTCCTCTGCAGCCTCTGGAAGTTCCACTGTACAGCAGAGATCCACCTGCAGCCCACGGAGGGACCCACACCTGAGCAGGTAAATGATGAAGGATGCTGTGATGCCAGGGGATGCCTGCGCTGTAGCAGGTTTGCTGGCAAGATTTGNTTGAAATGGAGATTCCACTGTAGCCTTCATCCTCTGTGATGAAGACCATGGTGAGGCAGCTGTCCTCTGCAGCCTCTGGAAGTTCCACTGTACAGCAGAGATCCACCTGCAGCCCACGGAGGGACCCACACCTGAGCAGGTAAATGATGAAGGATGCTGTGATGCCAGGGGATGCCTGTGCTGCAGCAGGTTTGCTGGCAAGATTTGTGACCCTGTGCAGGACTAATGCTGGAGCAGTCTGTTCCTGTTCCTACTCTGATTTGATTGCCATTAAATTAAACTCATTTCCCCAAGTCAGATCTGTTTTGCCTATGACAGTAACTGGTGAGTGATCTCTCCCTGTCCTTATCTCAACCCACAAGCCTTATGCTATATTTTTTTTCTCCCCTCTCCAGCTGAGGAGGGGAGTGACAAAGCAGCTTTGGTGGGCACCTGGTTTCCAGCCAAGGTCAACCCACCACAAAGTCAAACTCTGATTTTCAAATACTCACGGACACTCAAATTCCTCTGCATACACCTCCCCACAGACATGTGTATTACAGCCTTAACCTCTACAGTTCAGTGGTGGCATGGCTCAAGCTCTGTTGCAAAGTACCTAGGTATTACAACATTTGTGGGAAGATGTACCTTATTTTAAAATATATAACATTGGACAAAGCAGGAAATATAATAATAACTTTTGTTTACTTTAAGAGACAATCTGCTTTTATTTATACTGTACTCCATCTTTTTTGGTGCTTCATTTTGTGCCTGTTGTTTCTAAGCATCTCAGTAGGGTGGGCTATTTGTTCAAAACCAGTATTTCAAGATATTTGAAAATTTAAGCAGAGATAAAGCCCATTACACAGACCCTGGAGTCAGTTGTTGAGTTTTACATCTAAAAGGGTGCTGAGGGGTGCTAGAGCAGAGGCTACATCAGCACACATTATCTCAGGTGTTCCAGAACCATTTTTCTCACTGGCTTCCAAAATTCAGATCAGACTGGCTTGGGAGAACCTGGTTCTTAATGTGTGACGAGCAGTGGATCATGGCTCAGTTCTCTTGGCTTAGGGCTCTGGCCCCCAGGAGAAGCTGGACACCTCGGTGGCTGCTGGAAGCACTCAGCTCCAAATCAGCGCGAGCCGAGAGCACCGAGCCACAGCACACAGCAGTGTCTGCTGTGAGATCCTGATCCTGACGGGTCTGGATTTTGTGAAAGGAGCTGTCTCATAGCCTCTGGTAACTTGGGAATTCAAAGAGGGATGGAAACTGGAAATAGCTGCGACTCCTAGAGCTGAGATCTTGTGAAAGTGAGAAAGACAAACACTGTTTGGTGAGAGCACTGAGCCAGGAAACCTTCCTGGTAAAGTCTAGCAAGAGAAATGCACACATGTTTTCTGTTGGAAAACATCTGCATGGGCTATGGGGAGGCTTCAAGTAGGGTCAGCATGCAAACTGGGAGTGCTTCAAAACATCCCAAAACGGAGCAAGGGAACCAACTACCTAAAAGGCTTGTCCAAAATGAGGTGTCTTGTGACACTGAGGTCACATTCTTGAGCTTTTCCCACAATTTTTAACGCTAGAAAGTTTCTTGGAAAACAAAGCTGAGCCCCAGAAGGATAATTTATTGTGGGTGAGGGGAAATGCAGCTGGTGTTGAATTTGCTTGCTGAAATGCATGCTAAGGTCATAAACAAAATGCCTGCACAGAAATGGATGTTTGGACAAAATCTCACTACCCTGTCCATTGTCAGGTATCACCTGTTCCTTTAGCACTTTCAACTAAAAATAAAAAAAAGACAGTAGAGAGCAAAATGAAATTAGTTTGCAGCTAGTTTAGAGAGGATAATCATTACACAAAATGTATCTGTTAAATGGTTTGGGAACAAAGAATTGACTTGGCATGGAATGTAGGGCATCTAGCCACACCTGACTCTTGTTCAGGCAGCATTTTGATATAAGTCTGTGCATTAGTTGCCAAGGAGGTGGAAATATATATTTAAATTTTAGTGGTATAGAACAGACTTTGCTGAGGATTAAATAAAAAAATGCCAAAATGTGCATTAGGCACCCCAAAAATAATCTGGTTTTCAATTCAACCAGTAGCTGGCACTGTTTTCTTTTTCCAGAACTCTGAAGGATTATGGCCTATAATATGACAACAATAGCAGAAGTTTTTCAGCTGATATAGGTGACTTTGCAGCAGGCATCAGCAGTAGCATTTACTTTCACCAGAGATGAAAGTGGCTTAATAAACTGTGTTTGTGTCAGTGCTGCATGATGCATGTGTACAGCACCGCCATCCGGAAAAAAACAGGCAGCTTGGGAATTGGTGACTCAGAAAGCAGAATTACGGTTATGCTGAAGGAGCAGGACTGCATTCTTCAAACAGAGGTCATACATCCCCAGTTCTTTATAAGTTTAAGTTCAATTAGCTGATGATTGTTAAAATGTCACTTCTTGGAGTTATGGTTTGTTTATATAATTATCAAATAACATTACAACATGCCTTGTTCTCTTTTTAATTATGTAGCCAATATTCTGCTAAATATGATGAAGCAAAAGTACAGACATACAGTTCAGGAATATAGATATAATCAGATAAAAAGTATTATGTTGAGCCCCAAAATTATCAATACCTTTCCTGGCAGGAGCAAAATGTGAATGACGTTAAAAATAATTGAAGTTGTTCAGGATTATCCTTATGGATAAGTTGAAGAGATGAAGATTTAAGGCTTAGAGATGACAGGCACAAAAGGGATTCTGAGACAGTTCTGCACACTAATAATGATAAAAGGTAAATCTGACATGTCTATTTACTTTGTCTGGAAATTCAATAAAATCTAGACTTGTGGAATAGTGAGAGATGTGGAAACAGAAGCTGTAGAAATAGAACTAGTTTGGTATATGGTGCTGGACAGAAGAGAAGAACATAAATTGGTCTGTGTTATTCTTGTAGAAAAAAGGAATTTAATCAGAATCATCAAGAGCCAATCTATCTCTACTTAAAGGAAAAAACAAAAAGAACAGCACACTGCTAATCTAGCTAGTTAAAAATGAAATAATAAGTTCTTTTGTTTCAGGACAAAAGTCAGGCATAAGCAAAGCTAGCAATTTTCGAGGGAATCTCCTGTACTCTGGTCCAACATACTTGCCATTCTCAGTAAGGTGGTATCAGATTAAATAAACCCATATCTGGGTGTTGGATGTGCCAAATTGAGTGAGCTGGTATGTTCCTACAATATAACACCTCTTCCCTCATTAAAAAAAAAAAAAAAAAAAAAAAAAATAATTAAACACAATCAGCTCCTAATCATGCAGTTTTCAAAGTGTCCATTAAAACTAATGAATGGAAGCAGTCAGGGGAAAAAACAGAACCAGGACGGATGTGCTAAGCCTAAGGGTTTGAGGGCAGTATATCAAACATGACTTGACTCTTTTCATTCAATACAACATGATTGTTAATGAGGAACAATCAATAAATGCTCTTCAAATAAAACACCACAGAGCTGCACATGAGATAAGCAAACAACAGGAATTTGCCAAGAGGGGATGCACCTTCCTTTGTTATTACAATAACCATTGCTAATGCCTTGATTGAGACTCAAGGGACGCCTGTAAACATTGTTTCCCCATTCTTTGCATATATTAGTTGTAAATCCTGTTCCAGGCATTCCTGTCTAAAGGAGATCCAAATTATTTTAACACCAAATGTTTCAGTGAAAACAAGGATCAGGGTGGATTTTCAGCGTCAGTAAAAAATCAAAATTCCAATCGATAACGTGTCTATCCCATAATTGCAGAGAGATTACAGAAATTTCAAACTGAAAGATGTCTCCATTTTGTTAAACAGCTTCATTTCAGATCCATATGGAAAATATGAGGTTATGTTGCTCACACTGTCCTTTAATTTTTTGTTTTGTTTTGTTTTGTTCTGGACTTGGTGTGTCGAGCAATTTTTATTTTTATTAGAACAACTTAAGCTTAAAAACTTACATCTTGACTCAGAAGTAAGTTCTAATTCTTTAAAATAAGTAAGAACTATATATATAATTTTAGACAGACAGATATAATCCTTTTCTGCGCTTCTGTATTCAGGGATGTTTAAGTGAAAGTCTGCAGACAAATTTCCAGCTAAAAATTAAATTACTTTACCAGCTGTCCACAGCAGGGGCAGTCTGTAACTCATCTATTATCTTATGTGGTCTTGCCTGCTAAGTATGGTTTAGTCTAGTGATTTCTAAGATGACAGACCTCTAAAAAAGCCATAGGTTTTGGGCACTGCTGATAGTTTGTTTGTTATTCATAGGGTGGCACACGTCCCTCTCTGTCACTGCAGTGGGACTTCTAGATGCTACTAAGGAGGCTATTTTTTTTTCAGATTAAATATAAAGCAGGAGAATAAATATGATTTGCAAGGGCAAGACAGGGATTTTCTTTCTTTTTCCATTGGTGGTAATAATTACCCGTATGTCTTTTTTTGAAGTACAGGATTTTTTCTTCTCATAACTTCTGGTGTTTTAAGTCCCTCCAGATGGGGGAATTGTCATAACAGACAACTAAAATTTTTGAGCTGTTGGATTGTTCCAAAGACACAGAAAACTCTTTTGGGAGGGCACACCAGCTACTGGGTGAATACCAAATTTTTTGAGATGTGCTGGATAGGGAGATCAAGGCATGAAATCTACTCATTCTTCTTTCTAATGCAGGCTGACAATATGAAATTTTCAACATGAACATACTCCCAGGAAATAATCAGTCTATAAACTCTTCCAGTGCCACAGACTGTACAGGATGTCAGGAAAAGCATTCAACATCCATAAACTGATGTAACCCAGTTGGATTTTTTCCTCTCCTTGATACGATATAATTTGGACTACTCAGCAGCACCAAAAAATACCAAACTGATGCACACACAGTACCACAGCTCATACCCATGTGGTTAGTTTCTGGGCTTTTAGAACTCAGTATCCAGAGTTGGGCTGCGCTCAGGTGGGCTCCAAATGCCCCAGCACTGGGGTCTCTTAGGACAGCAGATTGTGCTGCTTTTATTTTAATGCTGATTAGCACCATGCCATCATTTTTTTTTAATGTATAGAGCGGCACCCGCATGGTTTCAATGATGTACTGCCTGTATTATTTCACAGGTAGGGTCAGCCTGATGCTTTAAGTTTTAGC
>VYXF01005767.1:202307-222614 GCA_013397295.1 Polioptila caerulea | reverse complement strand
GGGTCACCTGGGGGCCTCAGGGGACCTGTGCTGACTCTGAGCTGCTCCCTGCAGGGTGAACCCCCTGTCCCTGGTGGAGATTATCCTGCACGTGGTCCGGCAGATGACAGGTGCGTGTCCTCCCCTCTTCTTGTCCTGCTGTTACCTCTGGAATGCAGCCAGGCATGGGTCAGTCTTGGGTGGGAAGCTGTTGTGCTTCTGCTGTGTCAAGAAGGGAAAGTGCTAGCTTAAGAAGCTTACAAGTTATTGTTGGTCCCTGGAGTAGGAAGTGCACAGCTTCCCTGGAGAGGTGGTAGGAGAGGAAAGGCCCGGCTTACCTGGCAGCACCTGCTGCAGGTTGAGGCAACACCATGGAAAACCCATGTTCCAGCCGTCAGGAATCCTGTCAAAGGTGTCTTGGTAGGCCAGGTTTAGCTCCGTGAGAGCTGCTCATTTAAATCTACTTTTCCCTCTGCTCCAGATCCCAATGTGGCCCTGACTTTTCTGGAGAAGACCCGGGAAAAGGTACGTTGGGAGTTGCTCTCAGTGTGCTTTGCCTCCGAGCGGGCCAAGAGTCACATGTGTGTCACCTGTGTTGGAGAACAGCACCTTTCCACTGGGATTTGAATGCAGGAATATGGTCACAAGTGACATTTATCCAGCCCCTGGAGCACACCTGGCTGCAGGTGACACTCTGAGCAGGTCCCTGTGTCCCTGCAGGTGAAGAGCAGTGACGAGGCCGTGATCCTGTGCAAAACAGCCATCGGGGCCCTCAAGCTCAACATTGGGGACCTGCAGGTCACCAAGGTGAGGAGTGGCCTGGGATGGGGTGTTTTGGGGTGCTGTGACATTCCTTGCTTATCCCAGCACCCGGCCCTGAGGGGCTTGTGAGCTCACCAGAATGCAGGAGCTGCTCATGGTGATCTATGGTGGTGTTGCCTGAGCGAAACACGTGGGGTTTGTCATCCTTGACTGGTTTTAAAACCATCTTTTAAACCCGAAATGATATTTTTTAGGCAGGGCAGCTTTAGTTCTCTTTGAGCAAATGCAGAGGGATGGGTTTGGGTGATGGAATTCTGGAATGGTTTGGGTTGGAAGGGATCTTGAAGATCACCCTGTCATGGGCAGGGACACTTTCCACTAGACCAGGTTGCTCCACCCTGTCCTTGGACACTTCCAGGGATCATGGGGCAGCCAGAGCTTCTCTGGGCAACCTGTGCTGGGGTCTCCCCACCCTCCCAGGGAAGGATGTGGGAGTGACGGTGGCTTTGTCCGGGATGTCACCGGGGATCCCTCGGGCAGGCTGCCATCCTTGGAGCTGTAAGAGCCAGGTCTTGTCCTTTCCAGGAGACCATTGAGGAGGTGGAGGAGATGCTGAACACGCTGCCTGGGGTGACATCAGTGCACAGCCGCTTCTACGACCTCTCCAGCAAGTACTACCAGACCGTGGGGAACCACGCCGCCTACTACAAGGACGCGCTGCGCTTCCTGGGCTGCATCGAGGTCAAGGACCTGCCAGGTAACTCCTCTCCAGGGAACATCCCACTTCCCATGCTCAGCTTCATCCCCCCAGCCCAAATAAGTGCCCTGGCTGAGGTTTTCCCTCTGTGTCGCTTTGGCTGTGCCGTGGTGGATCTGAGGTCTGGCCAGACCCGAGGGCCTGGTCCTGAGTTGCGCTGGGGGAAAAGGGGGAGTGCCACTGCCAGGACAAATTTGTTCCAATTCTCCAAAATCTTCACTCTAGATTCAAAAAGCAGCCCTTATGTGCTGTGGTTACTGCAGGCTCCTGAATTTCAGGTGACGTGAGGGAAGGTGAGGGCTGGGAATAGTTTGATGTAGGTGAGGGAGGGCTCGATTAAGCTTAAAGTGACGCTTTATCCAAATTATTTTTGGCTTGTTTTTTTTTTTCATCACAATTATTTTTTGTTAGGATATTTTTTATCCATAGTGGTTTTGGTTTGGGTCTTTTTTCATCCAAATTATTTTTGCTTTGGTTTGTTTCCAGTGTCAGAGCAGCAGGAGAGAGCCTTCACCCTGGGCCTGGCTGGGCTGCTGGGAGAAGGTGTCTACAACTTTGGGGAGCTGGTGAGTGCTGCCACATCCCTTCATGCCTGGAGCCCCAGGAGCTGGTTTTCCCATACCTGGAGCCCCAGGAGCTGGTTTTCCCCTGCTGACACCCTCCTGCCTGTCCCCTGCAGCTGATGCACCCCGTGCTGGAGTCCCTGCGCAGCACAGACCGGCAGTGGCTCATTGACACCCTCTTCGCCTTCAACAGTGGCAACGTGGAGACCTTCCAGGCCCTCAAGTCAGCCTGGGGGCAGCAGGTGAGGGCTCTGGGACTGCTGATGGCCCAGCCTTGGGATTTCCACCTGACACTTGGAGTCTGTGGACTTTATCTTAGTCACCTTTGCCTCATTGCTGGCTCTGCAGCACTGGCACAATTCTGATCGGAGCCTAGGAGTGGTTATTCTATCTTGATACACATCATTAGTTTTCTTTTGGCTTCCCTCTGGAATGCTTCCAGTGGAAAATGGCAGATTTCCCTCCTGTTTGGGGAAGTGTGAGGGAAAACAGTGATGTTGGATGTTACCTGCACCAGGAATCACTGGCATAACAGTGGATTTGTGACTTCACTGGCACTTAGATTGTTTTCTGGAACCATTCCTGGCTGGTGGGTGGGCTGTGGTGGCCTCCTTCTTCCTGAATGAACCCTCCCAGGGATTTATTCCTGTATGTAATATGTATTCCTGTATGTAATATGTATTGTATCCTGTTCTGCCCCAGGATGGGGAGAAAACGTAATCCTGACCTGATCTGGTGCCTTTTCTCCCCTCACAGCCTGACCTGGCTGCAAACGAAGCGCTCCTGCTGCAGAAGATCCAGCTGCTGTGTCTGATGGAGGTGAGCTGGGATGTGCTCAGTGTGTCTGGTCACTCACCTGCAGGAACTCCTGGATACAGGACGTTCAGTGTGGATTTTGCCTGTAGATGGAGCCACAGGCAGGTGCCAAGAGGGAAAACACCTTGTGCTGGGCTACTTGTCCCAAGGTCCAGGAGGGCTCCTTGCATGGAGTGCCAGGACACAGGGGGAATGGCTACTCTGACAGAAAGTTAGGTGGGATATTGGGAAGAATATCTTCTCTGGGGGGTGGTGAGGCCCTGGCACAGGTTGCCCAGAGAGGTTGTGGCTGCCCCATCCCTGGAAGGGTCCAAGGTTGGACTGGGCTTGGAGCAGCCTGGGACAGTGGAAGGTGACCATTCTGTGATAAGGAGGGGGAAAAGAGCAATCCAAAATCAGGGATGGTGTCTGCAGTATGTTCCAGTGTAACATCAGACTTTTAGAACACAGTTAAACATCTTTGTTTCCCAAGGACTGAGGGTCCTTTCCCTGATGGATAACCTGAAACAGTCCCTTCCTGTCCCTGGAAGGCTCTGTTGTCACCACACCACACTGGTGTAAAATGTTCTTGTTTGACTTATTTTGGTTAAACATGAGAAATGCAGTTGCCAGTGCAGAGTGAGACTGGGCAAGGCAGCTTGGGGGAGGCTCTGTGAGCTGTGGGAATCCCTAAATCCCTGTGGGGGATGTTTTTTTGGTTTGTTCCATGGATCCAGATGACTTTCACCCGCCCGGCCAACCACCGCCAGCTCACCTTCGAGGAGATTGCCAAGAGTGCCAAAGTCACCGTCAACGAGGTGAGTTTGGGGTGAGACACCCTTGGTAATGTTCAGGTTCTGGAGCTCTGAGAGTGCCTGGATGGACGTGAACCACACAGAATCCCAGAATCATTTAGCCTGGAAAAAAGCTCCGAGATCATTGAGTCCAACCTGTGCCCAGAGCACTGAGTGCCACATGCAGTCATTCCTTGGACACTTCCAGGGACTTCAGCACCTCCCTGGGCAGCCCCTTCCAATGCCTGACAGCCCTTGCCATGAAGAAATTCTTCCTGATGTTCCACCTGAACATTCGGTGCAGCTTGAGGCCATTTCCTCTTGTCCTGTAACTTGGTCCCTGGGAGAAGAGACCACCTCCTACCTGCTGCCTGGGGACAATTAGGCTCTTTTGGCTTTGTCCAATTGCCTTGTTCTTCCTTGGATTTCAGACAAAAGAAAATAAATCTAATTTTAGAGGAAAAAAACCTAAAAAACCCTAAAATCCAGTTTTAGGGAAGAGTTTTAGGGAGAAGAACTCCTCTGTGTTGAGGTGCTGAGTCCCGAGGCAGTTCTGTCACCTGAAAGAGGACAGGTGTGAGAGCTGCTGCCCTGGATTCTGAGGGGATCTCGTGTGAAGATGTCAAGTTTTATTCATCTCAGGGGGGCAGACGGGGTGATCTGGGTCATTTCCCAGGATTATCTGTGTTCCCAGGTGGAGCTGCTGGTGATGAAGGCGCTCTCAGTGGGGCTGGTGAAGGGCAGCATCGACGAGGTGGACAAGAGGGTGCACATGACGTGGGTGCAGCCACGGGTGCTGGACCTGCAGCAGGTAAGGGCCACCAGCTGCAGCTGGGCCAGGGTGAGGTGACCTGGGAGTGACACTGCAGCTGGGAAGAGTCATGGCTTGGGAATGAGCCTCCTTGGGGGCTTGGCTTTGCCCCCAGGTGCTTCACCCAGAAACCTTCCAGGAGGTGGGACAGGACAGGGCTGGCACGTCCCTTGTGAAAGTCATGCAAACACTGTGGAGCACAGAAGCTGTGGCTATGTTTTCCAGAATGATCAGACTTCATTCCTAAATGCATGAAACAACCTCTGGGAGTTTGGGGGAGGTAGGAGGCACATTCCTCTTGGGAAGAGAGAAGTCCAGGATGATAATGGAGCTGTTGAGCTTCTCAAGTTCATCGTTGTAACACTTAACGAGACTGAGCTGAGTGTCTTTACCTTCAAACCCAAAAATGAGTTCCTGGAATTCCAACTGCAGACAATTCATTTGGTGCATTTCAGTTTAACCCTTGCTGATTTGCTAGTAGAAGCTGTTAATCCCAGAATCCCAGAGTGGCTGGGATTAAAGGAGGGACCTTAAAGCCCATCCAGTTCCATGCCCCTGCCATGGGCAGGGACACCTTTCACTATCCCAGGTTGCTCCAAGCCCCGTCCAACCTGGCCTGGGACACTTCCAGGGATGGGGCATCTCCCTTTCTCAGTGTGTGGGGCTTTGAGGCGTGGTTTGAGCTCTCAGGTGTGAGGAGGAGTATTCCCAGGAGCTGAGGCACTCTGTCCTTGTGGCCTTGCCTTGCAGATCAAGGGGATGAAGGATCGCCTGGAGTTCTGGTGCACGGACGTGCGGAGCATGGAGATGCTGGTGGAGCACCAAGCCCACGACATCCTGACATAGAGGAGAGAGTGATTCCTGCTGCTCCTGAGGCCGGCAGCGCTCAGACCACTGACTGCACTGAATCCATGGAGGGGTGGGTGGGCAGAGCAGGAGCAGCCTGGGATGTGGCTAGCAGGAGGACGAGGACGTGGCCTTTCGCTGTGTGACCCTTTGGTGCTCGAGCCAAGCTTTCCCTCTGCTGGCACGGGTGGCTCTGATCCCTGATCCCAGAGCTCCGTCCTGGGCGGATGGATCACTCCTGATCCCTCCTGCCTCCAGCTGCTGCAGGAGGGTGGATCCTAGCACAGGATCCGAGCGGTCTTGGCCTTAGGGGACACAGCCTGTCCTGCTGCCCTCTCCCCCTGCCCCTGCAGTAGCCTGAGGCAGCATTCCCCAAATCTTCTTCCCCAAATCCTCTTCCTCCCCTGGCCCCGTTTCCCTCCGCCTCTCCTCATCTGCAGCAGAGGGAGTGTTTGCCCCATCCAAGGGTTTTCCCGGGATTCCTGGTTAGTGGGTGTGTCCATACACGTGAGGGGGTGGTTGTCTTTCACCAACGCTTTGTGCTCAGGTGAGGTGCAGTGGCATTGCCGGAATAAACGTCTCTGCCTTCCCTTTTTGGGAATTCTGTGTCATCTCCATCCCTGGCAGCTAAGCTGCTGCTGATTCCTTTAAAGACATGTTTCCATGGTCAGACCTTGCCACTACTGGGATTTAGGGGCTTTCCTCATCAATTTGGTTCTCTGGTGTCATTAACAAATGGCACTGCTGGAATTTTTGTGCTTTTCCTGCTTTTCCTGTCTTGACTGAGGGTGTAAATCCAGCAAGAGAAAGAAGGGAGCCTGTGGCTGATGCCAGACTAGTGCAGAGGTGCCTCACGCAAGGGAGACAAACTTTGGAAGACAAGGCAGAATGGAATTGCTGGAGTCTGTACCTGCTCACCCTCCTCCTGCTGCTCTCCAGGCCCTGCTGGCTGAAATTCCCTCCTGGATGGGGGTTGTTCAGTGCCCAGTGCCTGCCTCTTCCCTGCCCAGCCACTGGGTTTGGCTTTCCCAATACCTGCTGCATCCTGTCTTATTCCTGGTGCCGCTTTTACTGACTTCAGGAGAGCGTGTGGAAGAAGTTAAGTGTTCCATTCAGGAAGATCTTCCCTTTATTTCATAGCTGAGGACAGGAGAAGGCTTAAGGGAGCACATTCTCCTTCCCAGTGCCATGTCAGATCCAGCCCTCATTCCCAGGGCTGTCACTACACTTCAGGGAATAAAGAAAACTCCACTGGAGTCACTGTGCTGTGGGGCTGCTGCTGGAGGTCAGCATCCAAAACCCGGAATGTCACTGTGGGAAGCAGTAACAGTCCAACCTGGCCTGGGACCCACAGCTCCCATGCTGTGGGAGCACTCGCCTGGCTGTGAAGCTCTGAGCTGCTCCTGGGAATGAGGGTCAGATCTGTGGAACTCTGACAGCTCCTGAGGCTTTTCCAAGATACCTGGAAGTGCCCCATGCTGCCCAAACCTTCCACGTTCTGGCTGCTTCCCTGGCACAGATGATTTGGGATGTGGTGGGTGGAAAGGCCCTTCCTGCAGGGAGGGGAGTGGGTGCAGCCCCCAGCCATGGCACCTTTTAATGTCACTTCCAGCCTTGGAGTGTATTCCTGGCAGAATTTACCTTGGAATGGCTTCCTTGTGCTGAAAGAGGTGACTGGGTGTACGCAGCCCTGCAGCTGGTAGAGGCTCCAGAGGGAATGTGGCTTCCCATTGGAGCCTGCTGCCAGCCCTTCCAGAGGGAATGCTGCCATCCCTCAGGACAGCGGGCAGAGATCTGGTTCATTCCCTACGGACACCCCCATGGATGGAGCCAGCCCAGTGAGCCGTTGTTGAATGCCAAGGTGGATTTTAATGAGCAGGCTCGCGGGGTTCCATCCCGCCGAGGCTCTTAGCTCAGGATCCTCTCAGCAGGGAGCGGGCTGCTCCTGCCACTGCTCACTCCGACCTGCTCCTGTAGTAGTGGATGTTGGCCAGGACCCAGGCTGTGGGCAGCAGGAAGGCTGTGAACATCGCGGAGAGGGCGATGGCTTGTTCCTGAGGGGGACAAGGAGCGGGAATCAGGGGGGTGGCTGTGCCACGGCACACAGGGCTCCCGGGATGGCTGTGCAACACCACGCACCCAGCTCGCTTCCCTGTGCTCTTCCCGATCCTTTGGACCCATTCTGGGGCTGTGGGGGAGGCCTGGGGAGCAGAGCTGTTCCCACTGGCAGTGGATCGAGCTCTGCAGGTTTGTTGTTTCTCTGGGACGCATGACCTTGAGGCTGTGGCTGGGGCCTGCAGTGTTCCTGACTTTCAGATGACTTTGGGATGGAATTGCAGCCAGCACCAGCCCCTCGTTTTCCCAGTGCAGCCAGGACAGCATTAACCCCCCATACGGGCACCTTTCTTTGATTTATTTGCCTGGAAAAAGTCTCTCCAGGCTCCTGCAGCTCCTTTGTTGCAGACCCTGGAAAGGCGGTGGAGGGGGAACCAGACAGGATTTTGGTGCAAAGCTCCTTTTTCCCAGCTTGTTTCACCCAGCCCAGGAGGTTCTGGTTTGGGGGGGACTCCCCACAGGGGCAGTGTCAGAGGGACTTTGGGCTCTGCAGTGACAGCAGGCCCTGTCCTTGCCTGTGGGGACACCCCTTTGGGGGGGCTGTCCCAGGACAGGGGGACAAGGTCTGGATCTGTCCCTGATGGGGGGCAACCAGTGTCACTGCTGCCCCTTGCCCTGGGCTGCAGGGGACCCCCAAACCCCAAAGGTTAAAAAGGGGCTGAAAGGACAAAATCAAATGGAGGCAGGACCCAGAGGTGGGGAGCAGGGCACGGACACCACAGGGGTGTGGGCTGGACCTGAGGGCACATTCCTTCTTTTCCTCCCCCTCCCCTTTTGCTTCCACCCCCTTCCAAAATAATTTGGCCCTGACACAGAGGGTTTGGACCCTTCCAGCCGGGCTGTTCCCACTTTTTCAGCCCCCCCAGAGTACTCACACCGGCGGAGAGTGGGTCCTCGGGCGGGTGGGAGCGGATCTGTGCCTGGGGGACCCGGCTGATCCGGAGTGCGGCTGCCAGGAGCTGAGAGCCCCTCTGGAAACCCCTCATGGCGCTGTCAGGGCGATCCCGCTGCTCCTCGCTCTGCAGCTGCCCAGCTTGTCACTGTCACTGCTGCCACCACCCCACTGCCACTCCTTGGCACAGCTCCAGCGGCACGGGGAGGAACAGCCTCACACAGCCAGGTTTTCTCAAATTGCTCGCTGCTTAGGTTTTATTCCCTTAATTGTTTTGGGGTATTTTTTTCCCTCAGCACTGCCCAGGACTCTTGAGACCAAAAATTGTCCCCAGCCAGCACAGGTGGACACTGAGATGCCCTGGAGGGGCCTTTTCCCTCTCTTCCCAAATTCTTCCAAGGTCCTCTCTTCTTGGACCTCCTCTTCTGTGGGCTTTTATAAACTTTATAACACTCAAAACACCATTCAGTGAGAAAGGACTTTCTGGAAAGGGCTATTTCCAAATTCCTCTGATAAAGGGAAGGAAGTGGGGTACCACTGGGATCAGCTGTGGAAGGAACTGCTGGAGGGGGAATCCAGTGTCCCAGAACCCCTGTGGATGCCCAGCTGCTCTCCAGAGGATGGGGCCCTTGCCACAGGCTCAGCCTGTGCTGGAATGAGCAGCTGATTGGGAGGAACAAACCAAAGGGGAAATGAATCCTGCTGGGGCACAGTTGGGATTAGACCTCGGAATACCAAAGGAGTAGAGCTGGGAGCAAGTGTTACTGCTCAGGCTCTGCCCTTTGTCAGGGTGTCCCCAAGGCATCCCTGGGGCATTGACAGCTGCAGGACTGACCCAAACAGGCTCCATGGGGGCTTTTCCATGGAGGCGCCCATGGATTTACAGCGCAGGACACGTGTTATGCCAACCCTGTAAGTGCTGGATTGGGCAATAAAATAATCCTGGGGCTGGTGGTCACTCAGAGAGGCTGGTGGTGCCTGGCGGCAACTCCATCCCTGGATCCCTGACCCACCAGGATGGGACAGCTGGAGGGAGCTTGGAAAAGCATTCCAAAGCCAAAGTCCAGATGGAATTTTTGCCCTCCCTGGAAACAGGCGAGGGGAAGGGTCAGAGCGTGGCTGGGGCCACGGGAGGTCAGTGGAGTGTGCTGCTAACCTGGCTCTCTGCCAGCGGCTTCGGGATCATAAACCATCCGACTTGGTTTGCCTCTTTCAGTTCCTCCTTCCCGGGCACAGGGCGGACCCAGGACCGCCGCGCTCCCTCCGCGGGCACTGAGCTCAGCTGGACAAACACCTGCGTGTCCAGGACCATTTTTCCAACTATTTCTTTTTAAGGAGACGGGGGGAAAAAAGCGGTTTCCTTCCTTCTTTCTCGGTTGGGCAACTTCCGTCCTTCCGTGGAGCAGCCTCTCTCCGCCTGCACAGGCTCAGCCCGGCCTCGGGACAGAAGGCAAGACCCACCTCCTCCCTTCCGCACCCTGGGGCTTGAGCTGGGTTGGGATTTTCCACTTTCCCGAAGGCAGGATTTTCCTCACGGTTCAGTCTCAGTGAGGAAACCGAGCTGAGCTGCAGCGTTCCTGCATCCGGCTGCCGTCAGGGAGGGATCTGGGGGCTGGCCACCCTCCTTGCCCCTGTGTCACCCTGGCTGGATTCCCAGCTCCGCTCAGAGTCTCTCAGGGCCTCGTTTCGTCATCCCTGTGTTTTCCTGTGCCCGGCATTGCCAGGAGCCAGCTGCTGCAGCTGCCTTTTGTCAGGGGCTGCTTTCGCGTGTCTGTATCTGTACATATCTTTAGGCTATAATTATATATGTGTTTGTACATGACGCGCTAATATAGTCTTGTGTATGAATCGGTGGGATAGAAAGGTCCCGCCCCAGGAAGCTGAGCTGGAGATGCAGGAGTGAGGGGGAACAGAGGGGTGCACTGAGCTGAGAGAGGGGGAAGTCTCGGGAACTTTTCAAAGTGTCACGGAACAGCGCTGGGAGGAAGAGGAGGCCAGATGGGGAAGGTGGCTCTGTGTGTTGGGAGAAACTGGTGCAATCCCATCGCGGCGGCAGAAGAGGAAGAGGGAGGAGGCTGAGAAGTGGTGAAGCCCGTGAGCTGTCAGGATTTGGGACAGCTGGAGATGGGGTGAAGGAGCGGAGGGGATGCTGTGAGGAAGCTGGGATGGGGGGAAACCGCCGGAGGTGACCAGAGGCGACACTAAAAGGGGCAGAGACCGCTGGTGACGGGCGGGGGGTGNCGGCCATGGCCGATGGCGACGGCGACCCCGGCGTGTTCACGGCCACGGCCCTGCCCGGGGACCCGCGGCTGCTGCCCACGGTGACCAGCGCCTTCCTGGGCACCCGCGTGTTCCGGGCCATCCTGCACGCCGCCGGCGTGTACAGCGGGGCCGCGGGGGACACGCACCGCGCCGATGTCCCCAGCCCCCTGGGGCTGCGCATGGCCGCGCCCGGCGCCCGCAGCCCGGCCGAGAGCTTCACCCTCGACACCTGGACAGGTGAGCGGGGCGCCGGCACCTTCGCTGGGGGCTCTGCCACACGGTCGATTCTCTCTGCTTTTGCTGCCTCTTCTGCTCAGTCACATCTTCTTCTGCTCCTCTTTCTCCGTTCGCCTCAGGGTGCTGTTCCTCTGGAACAGGCGGAAAATTCCCCTTTTGTGTGGGAATAAGTGATTTTCAGGCTGCAGCTCTATCCCTGCTGGGGCCATGCTCGGCAGACACTCTTAAGCACGGAGCCTGGTGAAATGTTTGATGGCACAGACCACCCCTCAGCAGCTTGGCCAGGCTCGCTGCCAGCAGTATTGTCTGGTCCACAACTGGATCTAGACCCGGGAAAAGCAATTCCTTGGCCAGTAGGAACCAGGAGATAGGGCAGAGTTGGGAATCCAAGTGTTTCCAAAGGCTGGTGGCTCTGGCTGTGCTTACAGGGACCTTCAGCCATACGATTCAGTCCCCTGGCTACACGGCCACCCACCAGATCTATGCCCACCACTCCCTGGTGCACCTGATGGCCTTCAGCATCACCATCCGGCGCTTGGATGGCTCCACACATCCCGTCACCGTCCAGCTCCAGAGCCTGTTCGTGCCGCAGAGCCAGGACCTGGACTTAACCCCAGGGCCAGACTTCCAGGGAGCACAGTGAGTGTGGGGAATGGGGGTTCCTGCCCTGAGCCCACCCTCCCCGGGCTGTGGCGCAGTGCCCTGCTCTCCCCTGAGGAATAAACTGCAGGTGTAAGGCTGGAACNTCCAAAGAAGTGAGGTTTGGGAAAACAGGAGATTTGTAGGAGATGACCTGTAGAACTGGATTCCTGGGACCAGAGACCATTTGCGATGGCTTCNATGGTGAGGGGTGTGGGGCTGGAATGGTGAGAGGTGTGGGGCTGGAATGGTGAGAGGTGTGGGGCTGGAATGGTGAGGGATGTGGAGGCTTCTGTACACCTGCTTCATCCTGGCAGGTGTATGAAAAAAAAAACCCTGAAGCACAGGAACGTTTTTATTACTTGCAACTCCAGAATTATCCCTCACCCTGGTGCGTGGTAGCAGTGAAGGTGACAGGGGCGAGATGGGATTCCAAAGAAGTGAGGTTGGGGAAAACAGGAGATTTGTAGGAGATGACCTGTAGAACTGGATTCCAGGGACCAAAGACCGTTTGCGATGGCTTCCCACTGCCAGAGGGTAGGGTTAGGTGGGATATTGGGAAGAAACACCTTCCTCAATCGCTTCCCGTCCCCCACAGCTACATCTACGGGCAGACGCTGGTTCCCGAAGTGGAGGGGGGGCCCCGTCCCACTGTCCACATGCTGTGGACCCCCATCCCACAGTCGCTGACGCTGGGCGGGGAGGAGCGGGAGCGGTGCTGGGAGTTCCTGACGGCCGTGGCCGAGAGCGAGGAGGAGGCGAAGCGCAGCTACAGCGTGGGGCTGTCCCTGCTGGCCGCGGGGTCCCTGCTCCGCTCCCACCTCCGCGCCTGGACCGCGCTGCGCCGCGGCTGCTCCGTGGAGCTGGACGGGCCCCTGGCCCTGCGCCAGGCGCTCCACGGCTGCCTCTACTACCTGCTGAGCGCCATCCCGCCCCGGGACAGCCCCGGAGTCCTGTTCCACGGCATCAGCCCCGGCGGCTTGTCCAACGGCACCCGCGGTGAGGACTACTGGGGACACGTCTTCTGGGACCAGGTGAGGGGGGCCGTGCTGTTCTGGGGGTTTGGCACGGCGAGTGGGGTGGAGGAGACTCCATCCTTCCATCGGGACCAGGGTGTACTTGAAGGGTGGAGTTGGCGGAAGCGTTTGGATGCTTCACGCCCAGCCAATGCCGCCCCGGTGCCTCGCAGGACACCTGGATGTTCCCGAATATCCTGCTGCTGTATCCCGAGGCTGCCCGCGCCATCCTGCAGTACCGGATTCGCACGCTGGAGGGCGCCAGGCGCAACGCGCAGGAGCAGGGCTACGAGGTGGGACAGGGACACCGGGATGGGGGGTGGCAGCAGCGCCTGTCCCCAGGGACACCGGGACGGGGGGGCAGCAGCGCCTGTCCCCAGGGACACCGGGACGGGGGGGCAGCAGCGCCTGTCCCCAGGGACACCGGGACGGGGGGGCAGCAGCGCCTGTCCCCAGGGACACCGGGACGGGGGGGCAGCAGCGCCTGTCCCCAGGGACACCGGGACGGGGGGGCAGCAGCGCCTGTCCCCAGGGAATGCCGGGCTNAGGGAATGCTGGGCTGGGGTGGCAGCAGCCCCTGTCCCCAGGGACACCGGGACGGGGGGTGGCAGCAGCGCCTGTCCCCAGGGAATGCCGGGCTGGGGTGGCAGCAGCCCCTGTCCCCAGGGGCTCTCAGGCTGTTCCAGCAGGGCACAGCATCCTAACCCATGGATGCTTTCTCCTGGCAGGGTGCGAAGTTCCCATGGGAGAGCGCAGCCACTGGCCGAGAAGTGTGTCCTGAGGAGATCTATGGAGCCCAGGAAATCCATGTCACCGGGGATGTGCTGATGGCCTTCGAGCAGTACTACTGCACCACGCAGGTAAAGGGAGGGTGCTCTGCCTGATGGCCCGGTGGCAGGACACCTAGAGGCTGTCACTGTCGCTTCCCTGAGGAACTCTGCCCTCTCTGTTCCGCAGGCTCCCTCCTGCTGCCCTGCCTTCTCTGTCCTTGCTCCTGTGGGCGTCTCAGCATCCTGTTGTGACACCGGGACGGGGGGTTTCCTCCTGCTCCCTCCATCTCCTCATTGCTCCTCTCCATCCTCCTGCTGACTTTGGGTCTGGTAGAGTTTCCCTCATGCCCCTGTTGTTCCTCCAGGACCAGAAGCTGTTCCGGGAGGATGGGGGCTGGGAGCTGGTGGAAGCCGTGGCTCAGTACTGGTGCAGCAGGATGGTGTGGAGTGAGGAGGAGCAACTCTACCACATCAGAGGTACCTCTGCCATGGGAGTGGAGTGGAAAGCAAAGATTTGGAGCCACCTGGTCTAGTGGAAGGTGTCCCTGCCCATGGCAGGGCTGTGGAACAGGACGAGCTTCAAGGCAACCCAAACCACCCTGGGATTCCATGGCTGGAATGTCCCCTCAGGATGAGGTGCCTGCGTGCACCAGCCAGAGCTGTATCCCAGGTTGCTCCTGCTTTGGCACCAGCACCGTGCGTGTTCCCCACTGAGCATCCCGCTGGGACTGTGTGGGATCCTGCCAGCAGGATCTGGATGGGCAGGAGGGTCCCTTCCCTCCAGCCGTGCCCCTGAGGAGGGCCCCAGAGCCACAGGGCAGCCCCTGGGTGTGCTGAGGTGTGAAGTGTCCCCTCCTGTCCCCCCAGGTGTCATGCCCCCAGACGAGTACCACAGCCAGGTCGATAACTCTGCTTACACCAATGCCGTGGCCCGGCGCAGGTAACGTTTGGAATGCTCCTGGGAGCACCTGGAAGCATGGCCTGGCTCTCTGCTCTTCCACTGGGCACTCTGCAGGGATGGGAGCAGTGGGGCTCCCAAGGGGACCCCTCCTCCCTCTCCTCACACCCCTCTCCTTGTGACCCCTCTGCAGTCAGAGGATGAGTAGGGGCTCCCCTGGTTCCTCCAACCTGTTCAATGCCCACGTGAGGCTGAGAGGGATCTCCATTCACAGCAGGGCTTCTCCCTTGGCATTCCATGGAGTGTCTGTGCTGTTGGCCAGCTGGAGACATCCACAGCCAGAGGAATGGGCTTCCAGCTTTATGATGGAAGCTGTTACCCCTGGCTCAATCTCTGCCCCTTGTTCTTCCACAGCAGCTTTTTCTGCAGCTCCTTCTGTTCCTTCTCTCCTCTCACCTTCACCCATCCCTGACATAAAACCTTGTTCCTCCTTCTTTCCAGCTTAAATTTTGCTGCTGACATGGCTCGGGACCTGCTGCTCCCGGTGCCAGAGGAGTGGGAGGACCGTGCCAGGAAAATCAAAGTGCCCTTTGATGAGGAGAGGAAATATCACCCTGAGTACGATGGCTACAGCCCAGGTGAGCGGGGAGGCAGTGGCAGCAGCTCATGGAGGTGGCCATGGAACACACTTTGAATCCTGGAACGATCAGAATTCCAACTGGTCCAGGCTTGGGAGTGGCAAAAGAAGAGTCTCTACTCTTGCTACAGTGCAGTGAGCTGGGCCTGGGGTGCTTTTCCTGCCTCATTGGATTGTTTCTCATCAGTGGGCTCAAAAACTTAGGAAATTAGGGAACTGCTCCATGCCCTGTCCCCAGGTGAGCCAGTGAAACAGGCAGATGTGGTCCTGCTGGGGTTCCCACTGATGCATCCCATGAGTGCCGAGGTCCGGAGGAACGACCTGGAGATGTACGAGCCCGTCACTGACCCGGCCGGGCCAGCCATGACCTGGGTGAGGAGAGGGCAGAGCCCAGCTTGGGATTCACCCCTGGGGGGTGTCTCCATCCGGGGGACAGCAGAGCTGGGATGTGCACTGGAAATGCTCGCTCTGGATCGGAGGGGTGGCGGAGGTGCCGCTCCACCGCGCCGTCGCCTTTCCCTCTCGGGCAGAGCATGTTTGCCGTGGGCTGGCTGGAGCTGAAGGAGCTGCAGAGAGCCCGGAGCCAGCTGGAAAAGTGCTTCAGCAACATCACAGAGCCTTTCAAGGTGAGTGGCAGGGCTGCAGATCCCTCCTGCTCCCAGGCAGGTGGCAATGGGATTGAAACCCACAGAACTGCCTGGAGCATCCCAAATCAACTCCTGCATCATCTCTTTCTTGTGCTGGAGCAGGTCTGGGTGGAGAACTCGGATGGGTCGGGAGCTGTGAACTTCTTGACAGGGATGGGTGGATTCCTGCAGGTTGTCCTCTTTGGCTTCACGGGGTTCAGGTGAGACCTGTTGTGTCATTTTTAACTCCCAAGCAACCACTTGTCCCTTAAAATGTCCCTGTTGGGCTGGAGCGAAGCTGGGAACAGGTAAGAGGCTCATTGCAGGTCACATTTGGGAAGCAGAATGCCATTCCCTAAGCCTGTTCTCTGGTTCAGCACAGCAACAGCATCCTGTCTCCTTTGGATGTGGTGAGGAAACACCTCCTGCAGCCTCACTGTGGCCTCCCTGCTCACGTGTGGCTCCAGGAGCCTCCCTGGAGTCAAGTGCTGAGCAGGCATCGCCTCAGCTTTAAAATATCCTGGGAAAACATGGAGCTGCTCATGTAATTTCAGAGCTGTGGTGGTTTCCACCCCAGAGCCACTGTCTCTTCAGCCTATTCCTGGTTTAATTGAGGCTGGATCAAGCCTTTTGATTCCCAGTGAAAACTTCCAGCCCTAAGTACGTGTTTTCACTCCGTGTGTGTGGCCGGCCAGAGCTGTGGGAAACCCACCCCATTCCTTGGCGGAGCTGGGTGTGAGCTGCCGTATTCCCCGCTGGAAATCTCAGCTTTGGCCAGGCTGGGAGGTCTCCAGGTGTGTGCCAGGTCGAGCCCCTCATGGCACAGGCTCGAGCCCCGGCTTTGGGGCTCTGGCCCAATTCCAGCGGTGATGATGACATTGTGCAGCCGTGCTCCCGCCTTTCCCGCCGTAGGACACGGATCCTGCGCAGCTCTGGGGCTCCCCGGGCCTCCCTCGAGCCCTCTCCAGTCCCTCAAACGCTCTCAGCGTTCTGGAGCTGCTGGTGGAGAGCTCTGGTGTGCCAGGATTTGGGTCGGGGCCAAGAGGGGCCGTTGTTTTTCCTCGCCCAAAGCCAACGCCCACACAGGCAGCTTGGCTTTGGCTCAGGGACGGAGGGAGAGTTTGTTCTGTTGTTTCTGGGGAAGGAGCACGAACTGAAGGAGCTGTGCTGAGCTTCCAGCCCTCCATCCCACCGGAGTGGGAGCTGAGGTGGATGTCTGAGGGTCACCTGCTCTGAGAGGAGCAGGGCATTCCCCAAGTTCTGCCAGCACAGCTGCTGCTGAAGCCAAGCTCTGAACCGGAGCAGGGAATTGAGCTGTGTGTGTTTCAATATGAAATCTAACCTTGTGGAAACCCCAGGCCCCACCTGTGGAACTGGAATGGGCAGGAAAGTTTTGGGGTGGGCTGTGGAATCACAGCCCCAGTAGCTCCTCATCAGTGCTCAGGATTTGCCCAGAGACCCTTGGATGCACAAGGACCCTTTCAGACTCCTCTGGTGTGCGTGAGGTGGGGATGCCTGGGGAGGTGGCTGCTCCCAGACCCCGAGCTGGGATCCTCTGTGACTCCTGCTGTTCCCACCCTGACCTGCTCCTGCCTTTCCAGGATCACAAGGTCTGGCCTCCTCTTCGATCCTGCCTTTCCCGACGATATCACCAAGCTGAAAGTCTCCAGCATCTCCTACTTGGGCAACAAACTGGAGGTCACCATCAGCAGGGAGGAGATCAGGATGGAAGTGACTGAGACCTCCCGGGACCCTCCAGCATCTCCCCTGGAAGCTGTGCTGGAGTCGGGACAGCGCTTTCCCCTGTGGGAAGGTATGGCAGCAGTGCCCGGATCTGCTCCCTGAAATCATTTAGGAAGAAACCATTCCCATACCTCACACAAGGCTTTTCTCTTGCAGGGGAGAGTGTCTCCTTCCCCACAGAGCCCGGATGGATCCAGAGGTCACCCAGCAGGGCCCCCTAAACCCTGACTGATCTGGGTGTTGCCCACTGGAGCAGCAGATCTGGGATGCTGGTGGAGGGGGAAGGTAACAGTGGGTGGAAAGGAGGTGCCAGGCTGTGCCAGGAGGCCTTTGCCCCACCAGGACTGTGTGCCACCTGTCCTTGTGTGGTACCTGTCCCTGTGGCCATGAGGGGCGTGGGCTGGCTGCTGTCACCATGACTGGAGCTGTCACCACGTCTGAACCCCCCACTCCCCTCCACAATCTCTTACTCAGCACAGGAGAGGAAACCAAGCCTGAAAATGACAATTTCAAACGTGTTTGCTGAATACTCAGGAATTGTTTCTGCTCTCGACACATTTGTGTTTGTAAGGAAGCCCATTCCTGACTCCAGGATCCTGACTCCAGCTCCTCCAGCATGTCCTGTCCTGGTCCTCGCTTTCCCTGTGTTGCTCCGTGGGCTCAAGGGGCTGTGGAGGCTCAGCCAGTGCTGTTTCCCCAGATGAAAGATGTTCTGGCACTAAATGTTACTCCAAAACATGCAGCCGAAAGCCTTTTAACCCCGTGTGGGCAGCACACAGCTCCCTTCCTGTTATTTAGTGTGTAACGTCCCTCACGTGTTTTTAAACCCTTATCTGCATTATCCCCTCTCTTTTCAAGCAGTTCTGGAGTTAAATCCTTTCTCACTTGGCATCTGAAGGGCTGCAGGAAGCCTGGACGTCCTCGATCTGTAGCATTATCTTGTCAGATGGTGACAAGGGCAGCATTTTTCTGTGCCTGAGCAGCCTCGGGGCAAGCAAAGAGCTGCTGTGGGTTTGCTCAGGGCGTTTTTTTAGTCCCAGAAATCCCAAGGAATTCCTGTGCCTGCACGGGGCGGGCATGGTACCCCCAGCCCCTCACTCTGGGCTGCACAGCATCCTCCCCTGCACACCCTCCGTGTCCCCGGGGCAGTGGGGAGCAGCCCTGGGTGGGAGCAGGGAATGCGGAAGGCGTTCCCTGCTCCCGAAGGGTCTGTCCTGGCCAAACCAACCCCAGGAATCTCGGCCCGGTTTATAAAAAGCCCCGCGGCTGTTCCGTGCCCCGAAGCATCTGGGAGTGCTTAGGGCTGGAGCAGGGACTCTCCCGCTGCCGTGTAATTACTTGGGTCCCTCTCCGGCCTCATCAGAGCCACCAGCCCCTAATTAGCGGCAACTCTTGGCACGGCAAAGGGACCGTGCTGTCCCCAGCCCTGCGCACTGCGCCGGGATTGGGATTTGGATGGGGCTGGGATACAGCCCCACTCTGAGCCAGAGCTGGTTGGCAGTAAAGGGGGTTTTTCCTCAAAATAGGATAATTTGGGTCCTTTAGTCTCAAAATGAGCCGTCTCCAGCCCAGGCAGGGAGGGCAGGGAGAAGTGAGGGTGCATCCCACCTGGCCCCCTGTCCTGGCTGGGGATGTCTGTGTCACTGTAATGAGTTTGCAGGTCTCAGCTCCCCTTTGGGGTGGGGAGGGGGCCCCCCTTTTACTTCATCCTGCCCCCACGATGCCCAGGAGCGTCTCTGTTTCCTCCCCTCCTCGGTCCTTGGGGCCAGAGGTGTCCCTAAAGGCCATGGGAATGTCAGTGTCTCCTGGCTGCCAGGAGCCCAATCGGAGCCAAAAATCCCTATTTATGTTTTCGTTTCGGCACCCCCCTGCCTTTTTCCACACGCAGAGACTCGCGCTGTGTGAAGAGTTTAATGGTTTAAATAGTGGCCACGGAAGCTGGGGCTTCACACGGGGCAACGGGAGGTAAAAAAACCCAGAGGATAAACAAAAATAACTGTGCCCTCACACTGTGGGGTTGGGGAGCAGGGTGGCCGACAGGGGTGGTGGCCTTTTTGGGGGGGCCACCAGCGGTGCAGAGGAGGTTCCAGCAGCCCTTCGTCCTGGGTCACTGGTCCTCGTCGTCGCTCCCGCTGAACTGGTAGGTGAAGAAGCCGACGGACTCCTGGGCCAGCTTGGAGAGGTGGATGACGCCGGTGACAATGAGGGCACCGAGCAGGAGTGGCAGCACCACGCTGCCCGCCGTGGCCAGGGCGTTGTAGCACCGCGCCTTGGAGCTGAAGTGCCGAGAAGCTTCCACATCCCCGGACACTTTCCGATCCCGAGCCTGCAACAGCCGAGGAGAGACCCTTCCCTCTTGCAGCCTCTTCCCACAGCCCCTTCCCTCAGCCCCCTCTTGCAGCCCCCTTCCTGCAGCCCCATCCTGCTCCAGGGCTTTGTCCCTCTTTGCAACCCACAATTCATCCATCCATCCATCCATCCATCCATCCATCCCAGGCTGCTCCTGCTCCCCTCCAGCCCTGCATTCTTTCCCACTTGTGTTTTCCTTCCTACTTCATCCAGAGCCTCGCTGGCTCCAGCCCCTGCCCGTCCCCGTTTTCCCATCCCAGTCTAGTCCGGCTGGAGCTGGGATTTTCCCTCCTGCGTCCTCCAGAACCTCTCTGGCTCTGCTTGTCCCCATCTTTCCACAGCTGGAGCTGCTCCTGCCGGGAGATGGGGTGGAGGCATCACAGCCCCCCATGGCACTTTTTAGGGTCGAGCAGCTGCTCCTCGGGTGGTGGGCAGGGGGCTCTGGCTATCCAAGGCTGTCCCACAACCTCTGGAATCAGCGGCAGGAAAAGCAGGGAGGATTCACCAGCGGCAGGTGTCACCTGCCTGTGGAGAGTGTTGGGATCTGCCCGCCCCAGCCCGTCCGGGAGCTTTCCCAAGTGCTCGGTGCCTCCTGGGCATCCCTCCCTCAGCATCTGCGTGCGGAGGGATTCCCGGGGCCCCGGAGCGCTCCGGTGCCGCCGGTCCCGTACCTTGACGGCGAAGGCGAGCGCCACGAAGCCCAGGCAGCAGAAGTTCATGTAGAGGGTGTTGAAGATGGCCCAGACCAGGTGGTCTCGGGGCTCGGGGGCGGCGGGGGGCGGCCCCCGCTTGGGGGGCGGCCGCTCCTGCGGCGGG
>VYXF01005767.1:176777-194666 GCA_013397295.1 Polioptila caerulea | reverse complement strand
CCCTTCCCAGGGCTGGCTTTCTCTCCCGCATCACCCGCGTGGGTTTGGGGCGAGCGGGACCCTTCCGTGGGCTCCGCACCCCGGCGTTGGACCTTCGGGAGAGGGGGACACCCAGGAGGGCCCCCAAACCGGCCGGGGCACTCATTGTCCCCTCTCGAGCCGCTCCGTCCTCGTTTTTCCACCCGCTGCCTTGGCTGCGATGACAAAGAGGCCATTTATAGCCGCTCGCCGCTGCTGGAAGGGGCAATCTCTTCTTTCCCGTCCCTTCCCGACGTTCCCATCCTTTCCCAATCCTCCCCATCCCATCCCAACACTTGCTCAGCCTGTGCTTCTCTACTGTAAAAAAAAACCCCGAAATTCCTTTCTTCTCCCGCCCTCGGATCGCGGCCGGGATGGATTCCGGGATGCTCCGGAGGGACAGGTGCCCAAGGCTCGGCTTCGTGTCCGGTCGCTCCCGGTTTTCCCGCGGCAGACCTCGCTGGGCTACCCGGGGAAACACAAAGCCACTCGGAATATTCGCTGGGTGAAACTTGAGCCGTAGCGTTCCTGGTGGGACTGACCTCGCCCAGCGCGTTTTGTCCTGAAAAACGAGAAGGGAACGGGATTTAGTGCCTGTGGAGGGAGGGAAAAGCTTTCCCGAGGGGGTCACAGCGGTCCCGGAGGTTGGCAAAGCCTCTCGGCTGGAAAACCCAAAGTTTCCGAGCGGAGCAGCAGCATGATCCTGCAAATTTTTGGGCCTTACTGTAAAATGGGGAAATCGGGATAATGCGAATGAGCGAGGCAGGAAATGAGGCTGCTGAGGGAGGGGGGGCACCGGGGGCTGCCGGCTCCCTGCGGGATCCTCCGTGGTGGGAAAGCCGCAGGGGCTGCCTGGTGTTCCCGAGGGGGTTTTCCCTGTGTTCCCATCCTCATCCCCAGGCGCTTCCCCCTGGCCCCGCTGTTATCCCGGTGTTCGGGACGGCCATGCCAGCCTCGGGAAATGGTGGCACTGTCCCTGTCCCCGGGGAAACCCCGGCTCAGGGTCCCCCCGAATGCTGGGGTGCGAGGCTGAGCCGTGGTTTTCCTGCCGGGAGGATGCACAGGGCTGCCGTGTGCCGGGATGTTCCCAGGTGCTGAGCCTGGCTGGTGCCTTTCCCCGCTCTCCCTGCGTGCCCTGCATCCCAGACGGCTCCTCGGGATGCTCCGGGGGGAAGCTGTGGGGTTTGCTGTGGAAGGGAGGAGGTGCCCAGCCTCACTCTGGGTCCTGAGGCTGAATGGATGCAGCCTGGGAATGAGGGGTGCTGGGCTCTGGTGGGGAACGGGGTCTCTGGGAGGTGGGAAGAGAGATGGGAAGGTACATCTGGTGGGGGAAGTGTTACCCCTTGCCATGGGGAACAGGGGAACCTTCCCTGGATGAGGTGTGGGGAGGTGGGTGATTCTCCAGGGAAAACTGGATCTGGCTGCCCAGGACAGGGAAATACTGCTCCTTGCACTGGAATTTTCCAGTGGGTGCCTAAAACCTGGGTGAAGGCGTGGGAAAGGCAGGGGTTTAGGTCCCACTCAGCCTTTTTGGCTCCTCGGTGGTGGAAAGGGGTTGGGTGGAGGTTGGGGAAGGGTTTGGCCATGCACAGATGGATCCTCATCCTGCTGCTGCCAGAATGGGACAGGCAGGGAGTGTTTAAGGTGGAAAAATGTTGAATGGAATGAAAAAAAAAAAAAAGCAACCAAACAAAACCAAAAAACCCCAAACAGATCATAGGAAATAAACCATATTAAGGAAAAAACTTGTTGCAAGGGTTTGAGGGAATAGCATTACCCCAAGGGTCTGTGCACCAAAAGGAGTCTGGAGATGACTTTTGGATTTGGCCACCAGGACCTGTCTGTCTGTGCCAGGGGTGCTGCCCGGTTAATTAACAAGGAAAAAGGTTAATTACTCATTAAACAGGATGCCAGTGAGCAGCTGGACACTCTGGAGGCTGCAGGTGCGGGGCATGAGGATTTTAGATAGTTTTGGGGAGAGTAAAGTGGGGATGACCCAGCGAGGTGGGGTTGGGAGAAGAGTGGGATTATCCCAGGGCTCTCCGTGTCCCCTTGGCCCTGGAGCATCCAGGGGTTGGGCTGGGAGCTGTGCTGGTCCCTGATAAAACACTCCCCTCTTTTCCCTCATCTTCTCTGAGTAGATAATTACCCTTCTCTGCCTAATTGAACATGCGGATTCCTCATTGGAAATAATGAGGCCATTACGGTGCTCTCCCAGCTGGAAACTAACGGGGTGGAAACGAGGGTGAGCCAGGTGGAAAGGGAAGGGAAAAGGATGAAAAAGCAAAAAAGGACTGGGAAAAAATGGTAATAAAGCCCTAAAGTGGCTCGCAGTGGGGGTGTGGGGCTGGGGATTTGCTGGGATTTAGCACGGAGGGTGTTGGCGGTCCCAGAGCGAGGTTTTGGGGGATTGGGGGAGCCTAGGATGGGTGCTAAAGCAAATTCATGGATGAAATGGGGCTCTCTCTGCCTGCTGGACGAGGCATGGCCTGGGTCACCCCTCTGCCGTGGTCCAGAGGACTCCCAAAACTCCCTGATCCCCAGGCAGTGATGGGGTGGATGCTCTGTGTCCTGTCCTTGGCCTCGTCTTTGGGGAGAGCAGGAGGGAAGTTTGGGATAACGTGTCCCACTGGGATCCGTCTCCTCAGATCCTTTGATTTTAATTGGGAGCCTGGAATGCTGCAGCCTGCTGCTGTAGGGTTCATCCTTTTTGTTGGGGATGCCGCCAGCAGGTAGGGAAGGGGATGAGAAGAGCCCTTTGAAGATGAAGGGCACTGGGATTTGGGACTGGGCTGGGAGCTGCTTTTTCTTCTCCTGGCATTACCCCACTCTCCTATCCCTGCTGGGAAAGGCTGGTTCCCCTGGATGGACCCACATGGGGTCCCAGTGCCTGGGAAAGCAGGTGCCATCCCTCCTGCTGAAAGGGAAGTTTGGAGCTGGGGGAATGGGCTACTTTGGGTGTCACTGGGAGCCTTTTTCCATATGGGAAGCCCTTCTCGGACTGCCCCAGGCTCCATGCCCTGCTCCTCTAGGGTGCCCAATGGGAAAAATACGGCAACTGCCCATTTTGGGTTTTTCAAGGCAAAAATGTGGCTCTTCAGAGGCACAAGTGGCTTTGAGTCTGGCTGTGACCTGGCCCCCTTGGCACCCAGAGCATCTCCAAAACTGTCCCTTGAAGCCAAGGGAGGTGAGGGATGGCTTTTCCCAAGCACCAGGAGCTCTTTGCGTTGGTGTTGGGATCTTTATCCTTCCCAGCACTGCCCTGGATCTCCCCTCCATCCCTTCCCTGTGCCTCCAGAGCTGCTCCTTGGGAAGGGCTGGGCTGACCCTGGGGTGTCAATGGCCTTGGCACTGGCAGGATGCAGGGATTTTGGCTGGATGAGGAGCCAGGTGGGAGCCAGCTGCTGGAAGAGGCTGGAAAGCTGGAACTGGGATGGTGACCCCACAGGCAACACAGAGCTCGGAGGCTGGAATGTTTCTGGGCTGAAATGCACCCTAAAATTCCCAGCATTTCACAGTGACCTTCTCGAGAGGCTGCATCCCAGGAAGCCAGATCTTTGTGCTGAGGGCTGAGTGAGCATCATCCCTGTTGGGATGGAGCAGGGTCTCGTGGGAGCTGCTCCAGCTCTCCTTGGGGCTGGAGCAGGTGGGACTGAAGGGCATTGGATGCACAGTGAGAGAAATGGGGGAAGTCTGGGAGTTATCCAATCCCAGGAGGAATTTGTGATCCTGATTATGAGCGTGGAAGTGCCGGAGCCGCCTCTCCTGGTGGGTGTTTGTCAGCTGGAGTGGTCTCATGGCAGCTCCATCGCCAGCCAGAGCGATTCCGCATCGATTTCCACGGCTCCAGCTGAGAGTGGGAAAACAGCAGCAAAGGAATGGGGGAGGCAGGAAAAACCCCCCTCGCTCCTGCAGTTCCCTCAGCAAGGCAGTGCCAGGTCCCAGCAGGCGGCAGTGCCCGAGCAGGGGTGCCCAGGGACCGGTCCCGTGTCCCCTCGGTGGTCACAAACCCCACTCCCCTCAGCCCCCTTGGTGTCACCACCCTCTGTCCGGGGGTTGTGGCCAGGATATTTTGTCCCGTGTTCTGTGGCACTGACAGGGGGATTTGTGGTATTGATTCCTTGCTGGCTAATTATAATCACTTAACACCTCCTTAGGAGGCTCCTGCAGGGATGCTCCTGCTCTGAGGCCGCTTCTGCACCGGGAAAATTTGGGAATGGAACCTCTGGGCTTAACAAAGGCGCCGCCACCACCTCTGCTGCAGCTGTGTCGGGGTTTAAATGTCACCTCCCTCCCTCCACGTCGCAGGGCTTGGAAAAGGGCCAGGAGAAACCCCGGCATGGAAGAAAGGGGCTGTGTTTGGAGCTGGGGAGGAGGAGGCGGGAGGTGGGATGTGAAAGGCTCTCTGTGCTTCCCAGCGGAGTTACAGGGCCGGGATAACGGGGAGATGCTTCTCCCATGGGAGGCATCGCTCCGTGCCCTGCGTGGGTCCCTCATATCCGTGGCCTCCTCCCCAGGATGAGGATCCTGGCTCCCTGTCTGGAGGCTGCTGTGACTCAGAGCTGGTTTGTGCCATGGTTTGTGCTTCCTGCCCCCTTCTCGCTGCTCCCAAAGCATCAGCGTCACTCCAGGGAAGAGCCTTTAGTGCTTCCGTCCCTTCCCTGAGCATCCCCACCCCACAGGCAGTGGGTCCCTGCTTGTCCTCAGACCTTCCTCTATCCCTGTCCTGCCCCATCTGGTCCTTGAGGGAGGCTGGCTGAGGGAATGGGCACAGCAGTGCTGCTGTGCATCCCGCTGGGATGCTGGGAGGAACTGGAATCCTTCTTCCTCCCAGTGCTGCCTTCTCCCTCCTCTTCTTCTTCTCCTCCTACCTCTGAGCTGCTTCTCCTGCGGGGCTGTGGTTGGGACCAAAGGAGCTCGGGATTTTCAGGAGCAGTGATGCTCATTGGCACAAGGCACTGCCTTTCCCCACCCCTTATCCCCATGGCACTGGTTCCCAGTTCCCCACAGGCTGAGCAGAAGTCACTGTCCGATATTTAAATTGCCAGGGAATTGCATGGAAGCCCAGAAGCTTTTTCTTTTGCTCCTTCCTGGGTGTGGGAGGCCCCTGGAAGGGATGGGGAGCAAGCAGGAGGCTTGTGGTTTGGGTCCTGAGAGCTCCAAGGATGAGCCTGCCCAGCATGGATTAACTCCAGTTTTTTACCCACTTTGCTCCAGTTACATCAAATAATCTCCCACCAGTTCACAGTCCTGACATGGAGGAGAGTGAAGCAGGATGGCCACATCCAGCCATCCCTGTGGATGCAGCCAAGGATGCTGCTGGCTCAGGTTGCCATCCTGAGAATTTTGTCTGTGGCAAATCCCGCGGGAGACAGGTTTATCTCCTCCAAGGCTGGGAGAGACTCCTGGAGTGGGTACCACAGAGCCACTCCCGCCTCCCAGCCCTGGGCAGTTCCCTTGGGAGCGCTGAGCTCCTCGTGGCCGTGATGAATGTACAGATCAGTGTGCTGGGAATGACGCTGTCCATGTGTAAGAGCGCTGGCTCCGGGCCCGCCGCTCCCCATCACCCTCCTCGCGGAGGGAAGAGGGATGGATGCGGGAATGAGAGTGGCCGAGGGGAGGAGGCAGCCTGGGGAGCTGCCAGGAGCGAGTTGGGGCTGCCAGGGGCTGAAGAATGGCTGAGAGCAGAAGAAGGGGCTTTAGAGCTTAATTTCCTGTCCCTGCCGTGGGGATGGGATTTGTGCTGCCATCTCCAAGGAGATGCCGGCTGCGCGGCCGCTGGAATACTAATGGCGTGGGAGGCGTGTGACGGGGGGCTCTGGGCACCCTGAGCCCCTCCCTGGCTGGGGCAGTCGCTGGGGCTGTTCCATTTTGGGGAATGGGAGCCCCCAGGATTTGCTGGTGGTGGGACAGGGACATTTTCCATACCCTTGAGATGGGGTTGGTGACGCCTTTCCCACAATTCCCATGCTGGGAGGTCACTGCTCGGCACACATGGGGCTCCCCCTCATTGCCACATGGGGGTGGCTGGTTTTTGGGGACCCACAGGTGTTTGTGGGGGTGGCTCTTGGACATCCACCTCTCCAAGCATTGTCTTGAGCTTCCCTCGACTCTAGATTGAACTGTGGATCCGTGCACCGGCAGCGGTGGCTGAACCACAAGCTCCCCCCATCCCCCTGGACTTTGGGGTGGTTGAAAAAGAAACTGTCCCCCCCCAAAGTGACGTTTTCCAAATCTTCACCATTGTTCTGAGGGAAGCGGGGGTAGTTTAAAATTCCCTGCCCAAGGAAAAGGAGCTGCAGAGGGGAGTCAGAGGTTGGGGATAAGTAACTCAGCCCAGTAATGAAGATAATGGGTCTGGGAGCAAGGTTTTGATGTGAGTGTGATTTTGAAGAGGGACATGGTTTGAGGGGATGATATCTGGGGGGGGTTTGGGGCTGGTGTGCTCTTGGCAGGGCTGTGAGATGCTTTGGGAGAGCTGGGATTTGGAGGCACAGGAAGCAGGGATGTGTCCCTGAGGATGGAAGGGGAGCAAGACCCCAACAGCTTATCCCAGCATCTCTTATGTAAAGGGCCAGGAGCTGTGGGGGGTGTAATTAAACCTGCTGCTGATGAGCTGCTGCAAAGCTGCTTAGTGCAAATGGAATGAGGGGAATTGCAGCCAGAGCCCCCCCATCTCCGTGTCACCCCCCTTTCCATGTCCCCGTCCCCTGGGAGGGGAGGCAATGCCAGCACCTCGTCTTCCCGGTGCTGGGGAGAGGGGCATCCCCAAAAGAGGTGCTGGGATGGGGGGGCTGTGGTCTGAGCCCTCTCTACTCCCTTGGCAGATGGAGAGAGGCCGGGGGAGGTGACGGATCCCGGGAGGCGGCCGGCGGCGGCGGCGCAGCGCAGGAAAGCCGAGGATTCCAGCGAGAGCCACGAGGAAGATCCGATGGTAACGGGCAGGAAGGGGCTGTGGAGGTCATGGGTCTGAGAGCAGAGTGCTCCAAGTCTTGTCCAGCTGAGGGGATCCAAGGGTTTGGGGGTTATTCTGCCCAACAGCCTTCACAGTGGATAAAGCCTCTCATATCCCATTGAAACTGGCTCCAATATCCCACTGCGTGCTCCACATGCCCTGTCACAGCTTCCCTGAGAATGGCCCAGCTTCATCTGCTCTGCAATTCTTGCTTTTCTGGCCAAAGCCACCTGCTCCTGTGTGTTCTGCTCTATCCTGGACTGGAGAGCTGCTGTACCCCAGGTGGAGCCTCCAGGCAGGAGGCACTGGGAATTGCAGCCACGAGGACACCCTGCTGTCCCCTGTGCAGCAGGTCACCAAGGCCCTGCTGTCCCTGTCCAGCCCATTGTCACCAAGAGGCCTCACAGCAGGGCAGCCAGGTGGGATGGTGGGAGGGGTATTCCCTGCCCTATCCCAGCAGTGGGTCACTCCTCAGAAATAAGGGACAGATGGACAAAGCAGGAACCTCAGGTGCCCAGAGGAGGGACAGCCTGGTGCTGGGTTAGGACAGAGGGCACAGCAGGAGTTGCATCCTGGCTTTTCCTGGGAGGAGGGAGAATCCTTCCAGTGAGCCTGGCACAAAACTCTCCCTCATGAGGTCTTCCAAGGGCACTGCTCCCTCCTCCGGGGCTCTAATGAGTTTGTTTAGGCAGTTTGCTAATTATTTCCCTGGCACTGTGCATCCAAATGGGCTGTGCTGTGGTGACAGTGCTGTGTCTGCCCTGGGGGGTGGAGGAGGAGGGGGATGATGCTCTGGGGAAGCTGAGGAAGAGGGGAGTGCTCTGGAGGGGCTCCCGAAGTACCTGGCTCTTCCTTGTCACCCAGCAGTGAGCTGGAGGCAGGTGAATGCTCCCTTAATCTCTCTGAATTATGAGATACAAGCAATGGGATTAACCTAATCCCCTTTAAAGGAAGAGGGGGAGTGGAAATACATCCTGCTTCCTCTGCTCAGGATGTAAAGATCACCTCTGTGCTTTTAGAGGGAGAGCCCAGAATTCCAGCAGCCCCCAAGACTGGCCAAACATTTTGGACCAACAGAAAACTCACTGTTTTGGAGCAGTTTTGGCAGAGGAAGGAAAACAAGTTTAGCTGGAACATTTTGAAACTACTGCCTGCAACACCTTGCCAATATTTTTGTGCCTCCTCCTGCTTTCCTTTGCCGTGAGCCGTGAAATCTTTTGCCTTGGTTTGGCAATGCTCAAAACGAAGTGTTTAGATCATGGAATCCTGGAATGGTTTGAGTTGGAAGGGATCTTAAAGCCCATGCAGTTCCACCCACTGCCATGGACAAGGACACCTCCCACTAGCCCAGGTTGCTCTGAGCCCTGTCCGACCTTGCCTTGAACTTTTCCAGGGATGGGACAGCCACAGATTTTCTGGGCAGCCCTTGCCAGAGCCTCACCACAGATGCCTGGAGACATCCCACAAGCCCTGGTCACCCATCCCATCTCTCCCTCTGTTCCTCCACAGAATGACGGGCAGGATGTGGATGGCTGGTTTTCCAGAGGCCAGCGTTCCAGCAGAGCCAGTGCCCACCCCAAACTCAACCTGACCAAGCAGGCCTTGCCCTGGAATGAGCAGGTGGGTGGGCAGGCAGGGCCTGGAAGGGGGGGAGGAGGAGAAGGAGCCCCACTCAGCTGCCTCTCTTCTCCCACAGTACAAAGGGAAGGCAAACCTGCACGTCTTCGAGGACTGGTGCGGCGGGGCCGTGAGACACTTGAGGAAGAACCTCCACTTCCCGCTCTTTCCCCACGTGAGTCCCAGGATAGGGGCTCAGGGGGTGGTGGGAGGGCCTGCCCGTCCCTCCCTGGGTCCCCACTGGTCCTCAAGACTTTGGCTTGCAGGGTTTGGCCTGGGGAGGTGATTCCCAGCTGGGAGGAGAGGTGGGTGGTGGTGGGGCCCCCCTTTGCAGGGGCCATGGGAGCCCAGGATAATGTGGAGGAGGTGATCCATGCCTGTCTCCTCGGCAGACCCGCACCACGGTGAAGAAGCTGGCTGTGTCTCCCAAGTGGAAGAACTACGGGCTGAGGATTTTTGGCTACATCCATCCCTTCAAGGATGGTGAGTGACGGAGCGTGGCCTTTTCCCCCATGCAGCGATGTGGAGACGCTGTGTCCTTCCCCTTCCTGGCCACAGGAGGACAGAAAGGCTCTTGGAAATGGTCCCCAAATCCTGGCTCCTGGGTCCTTCTGGGGCAAAGCCCCTTTTTCCTGTGGCTTTGGAGGGAGGCAAAGCCCTGATCCCATCTAGGACAGAGCCATGACATGAGGTCTGGGCTGGCCCCCATCCCTGT
This sequence comes from Polioptila caerulea, assembly GCA_013397295.1. NCBI lineage: Eukaryota > Metazoa > Chordata > Aves > Passeriformes > Certhiidae > Polioptila > Polioptila caerulea. The sequence goes on along the minus strand of VYXF01005767.1, from coordinate 185,361 downwards.
TTCCCCATCTCACCAAGAGGCAGCAGGACAGCGCCCACGGTACCAGGGTCCCTGTGTCCCTCGGTGGTGACCCTGTCCCTGGCTCTCTACAGGGGATTTCCAGTTTTCTGTGGCATCGGATGACAACTCAGAGTTCTGGCTCAGCTCCGACGACAGTCCCTCCAATTCCCGACTGGCTGCATTTGTGGGCAAGGTATGGCATTGCCTCCCTGCCTTGCCCTGCTCCAGGGGGAAGGATCTGTGTGTGGCTGTGCTGGGGGCAGCTCTCCTGCCCCTCTGCTCCTTTGGGAAAGCCAGGCTGCTTCAGCCTGCTCCCATCCCTGGCTTCCAGAGGAGCCCCTTGGTCCCTTCTTGGTTGGAGCTGCCAAAGACCAGGAGATTTAATATTTATTCCTGGATTTTCTTGGGGCTAATTCCTATAATGGGAAGCTGGTAGGCTTTGGTGTGGTGTCCTTCTCATGCTGCTCCTTCCTTCCCAGCTGGGCACTGAGTGGACGGCGCCGGGAGAGTTCACCAAGTTCAGCTCCCAAGTCTCCAAGCCCCTGCGGTGAGTGTGTCCTTGGGCATCATCCCATGGGGATGGAGTCCGGGACACGGAGTTGCTGGCTCTGACCTCCCTGGGCCATGCTCCTTTCCCAGAAAGGCACGTGGGGCTGGGCTGGACCCCAGATCCGTGGTTTGGAGGGGCAGGTGACAAGGTGGGGTTGGGGATGTCACAATGTCCCCCCAATCCCACAAAACCCCTGAGCAGTGGGATGGGTGAGCAGACATCCTTGATGCCTTGAGAGGAAGGCTGACCTGGAACAGAGACTATACAGAGCAAAAGGATAAAGTAGGGATTTATTAAAAGGCCTCAGTGGGTTCGCCTGGGCTGCACAAGAGCCTGGCTGGGTTACACACAGGTTGAACCTCAAAATGGTCACAAAACGGACGTCCAGTCACGAGGTCTCACACTTTTATAAGTTTTGGTCCATTATTGGAGTTAATTGTCTAATTATGGCTTCAGGTTATGAAGCTCCATCCTCTTTCTCTCTTCAATTTACCATTGTTTATGCTCCTGGGCCTGAAATTTGTATTGGTTGTCTTTGGTCCTAAGCTAGGAAAGGAATTGTTTTGTCCATCTACTCTGTGAAGAGAGCTTACCAACACCTAATGTGAAACCCAGAACTACACACTAAAACAGCCCAGAATCTGAAAAACATAAAAGCTAAAACTGCAGGCATCACCATCCTCAGCTCCCTGTCTCCTTGCCTCAGGAAGGTGTTACCCAGCCGTGGGCAGGACAGGGAGGCTTTCCCAGGCTGGCCCTGGGCTCTGACTGCTGTGTCCCCTCCCCTGCAGCCTCATGTCCTCCCGACGTTACTACTTCGAGCTGCTCCACAAGCAGGATGACCGGGGCTCGGACCACGTGGAAGTTGGGGTGAGTAACTGCCCACCCCGCCATGCCACGCTCCTTCCAGGACCAGAGAGCCAGTGCCAGGGCTTTTCCCACCTGTGTTCAAGTGTTTTATCCTGGAGCCATGCCACCGTTTCCCCCTCCCGTGGCTGCCAGTGGGGACAAGTCAGTGTCACTGTTTTCCTGGTTATTCCAGCACTGGGGTGCATGGAGTGCTGTTCCCCTTTCCTGCTGGTGGTCTTTGGGCAGCTGAAGACTCTGCCATTGGACTCCCATGGGCAAGAAGAGCCCAGAGCAGGCAGGTCCCACCTTGCTGCATCCCAGCAGCGGGAGAGAGGTGGCCGAGGCGATGGAGCCATTCCCTGTTTTCCTCTTTTTCCCCCTTGGAATTACCATGAGTTTCGAATCTGAACTTGCCTGCCTTGGCAGTGCAGCCTTGGCAAAGCCTGGAGCGTGTGTCAGGGGCTCAGGCTGGCTCAGGGGAAGATGTTGGCTCGTTAGCAAAGGTTTCCTTTCTCCCAAGAACTCATTAATCACTGGAGTCAAACTGGTGCCAGCAGAGCATCAGGGGGGCCAGCAAAGCAACACACCCCTTCCTCGCTGGCTGCCTCCCTCCTCCCAGCCCCTCTGTCCCGATAAGATCTGCAGTTCTTCAGCATTTCTTTGGGCAAAAAACAAATAGTGGGGAAAACAAATAGATGGGGGAGACGTTTCTGAGATGGGATGTTTTTGCTGGAGGGAGGGAGCAAAGCCTTTCAGTCGTGCAGAAAAACCTCTCAGCTGTGCAGAGAGAGACAACAACAACATCCACAACAAAAGCAGGACCCTGATGTGTCTGGCCCCGGGGGCATTGAAGGGCTTGTCCCGACAAGGGCTCCAGACTGGCTTTTAAAATGCTGGAGTTAAATCAGGGCAGGCAGCTCTGGAGACCCTCTTAAATCAAAGCAAACTCTTCTTTATGAAGCACTGGAGTGAGGAGAGGAGTCCTCTGGTCACAGGACTTGTGACAGCCCCAGAGGGAGCCAGCATGAGCCTGTATCCTACCCACAGGAACCTTTCCCTCTCTAATCCTGCAGGGATCCCTGCTAACCCCAATCCCTGCAGGAAGTCGGGCAGGATCAGCCCTCTCTCTTGCTCCTCTTCTGCAGGGAGGTTTCTGGGAGCTGTGGACAGGGAGGACTCGTCCTGGGGTGCTGGGGTTGAGCAGCTGCATCCTGACCCCTGCCCCCCTCCTGCTCATTCCCCATCTCCTTGTATTTTTTCCCAGTGGCGAGTTTTCCTCCCCAGCCTGAAGTTTGAGGTGATTGACTCCTCCTACATCTCCCTGTACACAGGTAAGGGCCAGGTGCCTCCTGCAGCCATGGCCAGCGGGCTCTCCAGGGGCTGCATGTGCTGGGAGAGATGGGAAGCAAAGCAGAACCTGGGAAATTGGGTCCTGGGCGGGACATCCCAGCCTCTTAAACCCCCCACTGGACTTCAGCCTGCTGTAAGGATGGATGCAAGGGCTGCAGTGGGTAGGATTGATGCTGGGAGCAAGATGAGATGCTGCTAAAAATGGGCTATGGAGTCAATACACCATGGAAGCACAGCTCTGCTGGCGCTCCAGCCTCGTCCTGCCTGCCAAGACCCCTCTGGCTCCAGGGCCGGGCCCTGAGTTACGAGGAGCTGTCGTGGAAGCGGGGATGGATGGCACAAGGTTTAATTAAATCTATAGATCTTCTGCTTCCTGCCCCTGCCCTGGCAGCAGGCAGGGGTTTGATGGATGGGTCCTGCCCTGGCGCTCTGCACAGAGTGGGAGCGGTCATCATTCCTGCTCTGGAAGGTGTTGATAAGGAGGAGGGGGCAGGCAGGATCCGTGGGGTGAAGAGGGATGAGGGCTGCCAGTGGTGCTGATGCAGGTGCCTGTGGGATGGATGACATGCAGATTAATCCCTGTCCCTCGGCACTGGCTCTTCCTGCTTCTCCTTCCTGCTTCCTGGCTCCCTCAGAGCCAGCAGCAGCCTGAGGCAAAGCCATGTCATCCCTGGGGAGCCCATCCCTGGTGGGGGCTGCCAGCAGCAGGCAGAGCTCCTTCCTTCCTTCTTTCCATCCATCCTTCCTCCCTCCTGCTAGACTTTTCCAGGGGCTTCAGCCCAACTCCAGCCAGCTGCTGGGGCACATTTGGGAAGCCTTTCCCTGCCACAAGAAGAATAATTTGGGGCTTGGGAAGGGGAACTTCCCTGTGGCTCTGCAGCAGGCAGGGCTTCCTGGGAAGGGAGCACCCATGGGATGCAGCTTGGAGCATGGCTGAGGTGATGGGAGCAGGGTGACCTCCTGTGGGCTGGTTGGTGGCCAAGCAGGCAGAGCCACCCTCATCCCTGGGTGGGAGGCAAACCAGCTCGTGTTGCAGTTACCTGCAGGAAGGACATCCAAGGTTTAACCCCTGTGTCCTTGGGAGTTACAGCCCTGAGTGTTCCCTCTTTTTTGAGGCCGTGGTAATTAGAGCAGGATGGCCTGGCTGGGATCAGCCATGCCCTCATCCTCATTAGTCGATGCAATAATCATTAGGCTGATTAGTCATGGGGTCTGTGAGGGGGCTGGGAGCCCTGGGAGCCATCCCTGGGAGCAGGAGGGACCCCCACAGTGCTCCTGGAAGGATTGGGAATGGCCCCCTCGGAGGGTGTGCCCGGGGGGCTGAGCCCCAGCCCTGTCCTGCAGATGAGGCATCCCTGAAGATGAACCACGTGGAGCACATCCCACAGACCTTGGCCAGCCACAGCGGGAGCCACCTCTGGGAGGCCCAGCAGGACGAGCACGGGGCCGACATGCTCAAGGCCGACCCTAGGGACACGTTCTTCCTCAGTGAGTGCCTCAGAATGCATCCATGCTGATCCCTGGCAGGGTTTGGGGGAGGAAAAAGGTGCTGCTGTGGGCACCTGGGTCATCCCTGCCACCCTCTGCCCGTCTCTTGAGTGGAAGCACCTCTGCTGGGGTCTGTGGGAACACGTTGGGATGCTTTGGGCTTGTCTGCAGCCCCTGCCATCGAGGCGTCCCGCGTGGAGAACGTGCTGGTGCCGTGTGCCTACAGCCCCACCTACGTGGTGAAGGATTTCCCCATCGCCCGCTACCAGGGCCTGCAGTTCGTAAGTGTCTCCCTGGGGACAGGGCCATGCTCCCACGGGGACACGGTGGAGCCCAGGGCAGGGATGTTCCCACCTGGGTAAAATCCAGGAGGAAGCGTCCCTTGCTGGAGGGTCAGGCTGAGCTTGCACAGCTCGGCCTGAGTGGGTTGGGGTTAAATCCCTGTGGGATTGAGGTGCTGGGGGTCATTTTGGTGTGGGTGGTGGCCTCAGGTCCCCAACTCCTCGGGGTGACACAGCACCATCACTGCCCCAGGTCTACCTCTCGTTCGTGTATCCCAACGACTTCACGCGCCTCACTCACATGGAGACAGAGAACAAGTGCTTCTACCGGGAGTCCCCCCTCTACCTGGAAAAGTAGGTACTGGGGGCTGGGATTTTGGGGTGCTGTGCACAGGGGGCTGATGTCGACAGTGCTGAGATGATGCATCCTCAGCCATGTGTCCCTGTCTCCCATGGAAGGGCCACCCCAGACTGGGTCTTTGCCCATCTCCCAGGCATGCAGCAGAGTGTTGGCAGTGCTCCTGGATTTGGGAACCCTGGCCTCCTTGGCAGCTGGATGCTCCTCCCCATACACATCCCCTCATGCCTGCCTTCTCCCAGGCCCTCACCTTCCCTCTCCATCCCCAGGTTTGGGTTCTACAAGTACATGAAGATGGATGAGGAGGAGGAGGATCCGCGGCGAGCGTTTCTGTTCCTTGGCCCTGACAGTGAGTCACTGGGATCACCGGGCACAGGGCCAAGCTCCCAGCATCCTCGCTGGCAGCTCATCCCCTCGGAGCTGTGGCTCATCAGGATGACTCCAGATGTGCCAGAGGCCGCAGGAGGGCTGGACTGCGCAGAGCAGCATCCCAAGATGTGATCAGATGCTTGGCATGATCACACAGTGATGTGGGATATGGGAAGGAGGACACTGGAATGGGATTTGCTCTCCCTCCAACATCTCTTGGGGTGGCCTTGGCAGTGGGCAGCAGGAGCCAGACCCAGTGTGAGGTCTGGGGATGTCCATGGAGCCTGGGGGTGCTCCTGGGGAACCAGAGCCTGGCTTGGTCAGTCTGCAGCTTGGCAAAGCCCTGGCAGGTTGGGTTTGGGATGGAGTGGGATTGGTGCTGAGATTGGAGGTGGGGGATAAGTGACAGCAACTGGAGCTGCCAGCCCTGGTGAGTGTCCTTGTGTGGGCATCCCCTGGTGCCCCAGCTCTGCTCCCTCACCTCTGCCACTTGCAGGTTACTCTCCTGCTGGGATCAGGCTCTGCCTTGTTGTCTTGGCCTCAGGGTATCAATCTCTGCCTTCACTCCCTAGATTTCCTGGAGGATGAGGAGGAGGAAGAGGAAGGAGTGGACAGCCCTGAGCCCACAGACCCCCCTCTGGAGGCCAAGGAGCAGAGCTTTGGGCCGGCACCCAGAGCCAAAGGGAAGGATCCCGCGCCGGTCACCGGGGATTACGGAGATGACCTGGACTATTACAGCTTCCGCCGGAAGCGGGGCCGGGCGCGGGCCGAGGCGGGCACCCCCGGGCAGCTGGGGACCTGGAGCACCTCCAGCCCAGCAGCCGCTCTCCGGGAGGATCCCGCGCCGGAGCGGGGCCCGGGCCGGGCGCTCCATTGGCTGCCCCAGGATGAGGGTGAGGAGGATGAGCTGGGGCTGCCGGCGTCTCCAAAGCACGGCCCGGCCCTGGGCCTCCAGCCCCACCTCTCCATGCCCATCTTTGGTGGCAAAGCCAAAACGCCGGGTCCCAGCAGGCCAGCGGCTCCCAGCGAGGACAAGAAGCCCCGGAAAACCCAGGAGAAGGTCTATGTGACCCGGCTGCAGCCCGGGAAGCGCAAAGCCCCGGCCCAAGAGCCAGCCTTCCCCGGCATTTTCCTGTATCCAAAGCCTGTGAAGAGAGTCCACCTCCGCTCCAGGACCCCGCAGAAGCATCCCATTGCCCCTGGCAAGCTCCGGGCTGTCCCTGGCCGCCGGAGCCCCTGGCTCCTGGGCAACATCTCCAAGGAGAGGGACCCTGCCAGGCAGAAGAGCGGCAGGAGGTGGGACCGGCTGGCCAAGCAGCGAGTGCTGCCCGGCCTCCTCGCCCTGGGGACCGAGGGGCTCTTCAGCCATGAGGACACGACCCCTGCTCCGGGCAGGACAGCAGCCACTGCCGACTACAACTCATCCGAGGCCACCCGCTCCGAGGGGACACGGGTGACATCCTTCCTGAAGGTGTTGGAAACGACGGCGTCGCAGCAGGAGGAGGGAAAGGGCCAGGAGGAGGAGGAGGATCAGGAGGAAGAGGTGTCGGACTATTCCTACGAGGCGGGGGAGCTGCAGCAGGGCTGGCTGGAGGACTCCATCAACTGGCAGCGGACGTTCAGCGTCAGCTCCGTGGACTTCGAGCTGCTGCGCTCCGACTGGAACGACCTGCGCTGCAACGTGTCGGGAAACCTGCAGCTGGGAGAGAGCGAGGTGGTGGACGTGGTGGCCCAGTACATGGAGAGGCTCAACGAGAAGAACGGAGGGTGCGGAGGGAGTGGGATGCCGGCGGGAATTCGAGGGGGTGGGTCCTGGATTGCGGGAAGCAGAGCTCGTGATGATGACGGTGATTTCAAGGCTTCTCTTTTCCCTGCAGGATCTACACCCTCCTGAGGATCATCAACGTGGAGAAGCGGCGGGACACGGCGCGGGGGAACCGGTACCTGCTGGAGCTGGAGCTGGCGGAGCGGGGCCAGCGCACGGTGCGGCTCTCCGAGTACGTCTACGTCCTCCTGCACCAGGGCAAGCAGGACGACAGCGCCGAGGCCAACCCCGACGGGCTGGCCCTGGGGGCCACCGAGCCCCAGCCCAGCGCCTGGAGCATCCTCTATGGAAAATCTGTCCTCTGCCGGCCCCTGCGGCTCAGCTGGAGGCAGGACGTCATGGTGCACTTCGTGGTGCCGGGTAGGTGACAGCAGGACACAGCTCTCCGGGGTCCGTGCTGCTCCCTCAGCATCCTCCTGGGGGATGAGGCTGTGACCTCTCCTCGGAAGGGGTTGGTTTGGCTGGGAGGGAATGCTATGGGTCCCCCCTGTGATCCTGAGGGATGTGTCTCTGGCAGTGAAGAACCAGGCCCGCTGGGTGCAGCAGTTCATCTCAGACATGGCCGGCCTCTACGGGGTCACGAGGGACGCCAACTTCAACGTCATCCTGGTGGACTTCGACAGCGAGGACATGGACGTGGAGAAGGCCCTGCGGGACGCCCGGCTGCCTCGGTAACTCCCAGCCTGCAGCCTCAGGGTCTGGGGGGCTCCCTGCCATGGGACAGGGGCTCACACAACCTGCTGCTGCTTCCCCACCTACACAGCCCCTGCCTTGCTGCCCCTTTCCCCCTCCTCATTTTTGGGAGTTTAAACTACTTTTCCGTGCAGATTTGGGGGTGCAGAAGCTTGACTCCATGGGGGGACCCTCAGCTTGAGCTGTAGCACCTGTGCCTTCCTGAGAAGGCATCTTTCCCCATGCCAGTGGTTCCTGTCCCCTCTGGCTGTATCCCTGTCTGTTCCCAGTGCTATCTGCCCTGTCCTCTCTCCCCAGGTTCCAATACCTGCGGCGCACGGGGAATTTCGAGCGCTCTGCTGGGCTCCAGGCCGGTGTGGACATGGTGGAGGTGAGTGAGGACAGGGACCAGCTCTGGGTTCTCTCCTGTGGCTGTTCCTCTCTGATTCCCCTGACCCGTGTCTGTCCCCTCCCAGGACGAGCACAGCATCGTGTTCCTGTGCGACCTGCACATCCATTTCCCTGCCAACATCCTGGACAGCATCCGGAAGCACTGCGTGGAGGGGAAGCTGGCCTACGCTCCCATCGTCATGAGGCTGAGCTGTGGCAGCTCCCCCCGAGAGCCCAACGGTGAGCAGGGCCCCCTTTCCAGCTGGGAACACCCCAAAACCAGGCCATCACCTGGTTCACCTCCGCAGGAGGTGGCACGGACGGGCACGGACCTGTGGTGGGAAGAGGGTTTGGGATGGGGAATCCCTGTGGCTCCCAGGTGGTGGGGAGAGCACAGAGGGGATAATATGAGCATTTGGGGGTCCCCCCACCCCTCCCCTCATTGCTCCCCC
>VYXF01005767.1:136248-162297 GCA_013397295.1 Polioptila caerulea | reverse complement strand
TGAGCGGTCCCGGCTCGGGGTCACGGGGTGTTTGGATCTGCAGCTCTCTGTGTACAACAACCCCCAGCCCGGTGTACCCCTGAAATAAAGGCCTTGAGCGATGCCCACCTGCACCTGCGTTTGGCTGGCACCTGGGAGGGAGGACATGCCCCGGTGACACCAGTGCCATGGGGACACCAGCACAGGGTGAGCTCACCCTGCAGTGCCACACCACACTCCATGCCTGGCATGGCTCTGAGTTGGTGTGACAGGGACACTGGCGTGGGAAGGACAGACCAAAGCACTGCCTGCACTGGGGGGACCTCCCACTGCGTCACCTGTGTCCCCATCATGGACAGACTCAGTGGGTGCAGCAGCCTTTTATTGTCACGGGGGTTTCCATGGGACAAAGGTGCTGCTGCCACTCCTGTCGGGCACTCCCTGGGGCTGGGGCATGTTGTTCCTTGGAGAGCATCACCCATCCCAGCACTTGTCTATCATGCAGGAAGAATGTCCCTGCCACCCACGGCAAGGGACAGGGCTCAGCTGCGTGGGTGGCACCCACGGGTGGCACTGAGGTATTACGGGCAGGATGCTCCTGGTGATGGTTTTCCACTTTGGAACCAGCTCCTGCTTTCCCAGCATGGCCGTGGCTCTGATCCCGTAATTCCCGGGCTCCTCGGCCGTGACCCGCTCCGTCTGTCCCCACAGGGATAGGGACACGTGTGGCCCTGCTCAGATGTCATCCTCTGTCACCAGGCAGTAGAAGTCCGTGCGGGCGCCGTAGTTGCGCGATCCCAGATCCGAGACGTCGAGCTCGGAGCGCTGCCCGTCCCGCAGCTGCGCGTCCGCCATCCCGCTGGACGCCGGAGCCCCGGGCGCGCTGCGGCCGCCGAGGCGGGGCGGCGGGGGGCTTCCGAAGACGCGCCCTCGGAGGCCTGGCAGGAGCAGGGAGATGGGTTTAGGTGGAGGGGGAAGGGGCTGGCCCCCCCCCGCCGCCACAGGAGCGGGAGGCAAAGCCCTGGAGTGACCTCCAGGGCGCGTCTGTCCCCTCGGGAGAAGCAGCAGGGACACGGACCTGTGCCGAGGTCCCCGTCCGGGTCTAGGTCTCCCGCGCTGTCCAGGTAGCTGCTGTGCAGGATCAGCATGGGGTCCTTGTCCTCCTGCAGCTGGGTCTGCGGGTCCCCCACGCTTCCCGGGAAGGACACCTTGCGCGGCAGGGCCAGGCACAGCTCCTTCCAGAAGTCCGACGATGGGGTCTGCGGGTGCCGCGAGGGGATGAGCCGGGCCAGGACCACCGGAGCACGGCCCCGCACGGTTTCACGGGCTGGGCTCGCTCTCCTGGCGCTGGGAGCTCGGCCAAGGTGAGGGCTGTGCTCCGTGGCACCGTGCCCACGCGCCGGCGGAGAAACCGGCCCGACCTGCCGGAACGCTCCCCAGGGCTCCGGCTCCCAGCCTGGCCCCGAAATGGCCGGAGTGGCCCTGGGCCAAAGCTCCGCTCTGGGAGCTGAGGCTGGGGAGGCCCTGGAGTGTCCCAGCGTCCTGACCATGCAGGTTTGGGGGGTCAGCTCCCAGATCCAGGGCTCTTTGGGTTGGGTTTTTAAATGTCCTCCCAAACGCAAGTGCCCCAACCTGCTCTTTAGCACTGGAGCCCAGGGCACAGCCCCAGAGGGCAGCTGGGAGGTTGACCCAAAATGGGGAGCTGGGAATGGAAGGAGGTGCTGGTGGGATGGGTCTTGCTCAGCTCTCACCATGGGGCAGCCCCAAAGGGCACTGTGGGGTGCTGGGGAGAGAAAGGAGGCTTGGGAGGGGTCAGGATCCTGCTCGGCACTCACCATGGAGCCAGCTCTCCACACCAGCAGGGTCACAGCGCTTCGGTGCTGCTTCAGCAGGGTGATGGCGGGGTGAGTGATCTCTCGGTACTGGCTCTCAAAGACGATGAAGATGGGTTTCCTGGAAAGCTCCAGCAGCCTCCAGAGCCCTTCCCTGTGAGACAGGTGGGTGACAGGAGGGTGAGGGACTTGCCAACCCCTCTCCTCTCCTGTGGGAGCTGCTCTGCTCCTACCTGAAGCTGTTGTTGCACCAGTCCTGCTCCAGGTACGCGACAGAGAGCACCACGATGAGGCGCCGGCACCGGCTCACATTCATGATGAGGTCAGCTGACGGCTCTGTGGGCAAAAAGGGTGTCAAGCCCCCAGGTCCCCGCATCAGCCCCTGCCCAGCCCCGTGTGGTGCCTACCTGAGTTGGGCAGGATGTTCTGCTCGTCCAGGAAGAGCTTGTAGCCGTGGCGGTTTTCCAGCTGCGGCTTCACAATGAAGTGGACGAACTTTCGGTCATCGGGGGCAGTGGCGTGGGAGACATAGGCATCGTACAGCTTCCCATCTGGGGAGATCCACGGAGCAGGGATAACATGGGAAGGGCTGTGTGAGCCCCCAGACCACGGGAGGCTGTTCCCAGTGAGGTGTCACCTCCGGCTCACCGTTGATCTCCAGCTCCCCGTAGCGGTCCCGGTACCAGAGCAGCACATTCAGGCGGCACTGGACGTAGAGCACAGCCAGGAGCGCCAGGAGCACCAGGACCAGGAGGGCTGCCAGCACTGCCGGCACGTGCCCCGCCGCCTCTGCCCGGACAGGGAAGGGCACGGTGAGCAGCGTACCTGGGTTTGGTGCCAGTTTGCACCCCGATGTGGGAGAGGCAGCAGGGCCCCTATCACTCTCCTCAATCCCCCCATGCACCTGGGCTCTCCGTGGGATGCCGCCTCCCTGTCCCCAGCAGATGCCTACCTGCTCGCCGCAGGGTGAAGGTGGCCGTGGCATTCCTGATCCAGCAGGCAAACACCCCAAAATCAGCATCGTGGGTGAGGTTGAGCTGCAGGATGCTGGCCAGGATCTGCTCCGAGGAGTTTTGGCCAGACCTGACGGGACATGGGGATGCTGTGGGTCGGCCCGTGTGTGACACCTCCCAAAAGCAGATGGATGGATGTCCCCAGGGCAGGCTCCTTACCAGACAGTGTCCTGGCTGCTCCCACTGCCCAGCCACTGCCCATCCTTGCTCCAGGCGGGAATGGGCTGGCAGTGCTTGGTGCCCACCCAGCGCACGGTGCAGTTCAGCTCAACGTGGCTCCCCAGCACCAGGTCCAGTGTCTCATTGGCAGCTGGCACCACAATTTCGGGGGGCACGCTGCAAAGGTCTGGGGGCACAGAGGGGAGGGGGTTTGGATGGGAAAGCTGATCCAGCTCCCCCCCAGGACACGTGACTGCTGTAGCCATCCTGGAAAAACAAGCTCTGCCTTGGGGGTCTGGCAGTGAGTGGTGTTCGTGGCTATTCAGCAATGGGCTGAGCTAGTTTGGGGACCTGGGAAGGACCCTAAAATGTGACACCAGAGCAGGACCCCTAGCTGAGCCTGCACAGGGATCCTTCCCAGCAGAGAGCAGGGGAGTATTGGGATTTCACCTACCTGCCATGGTGTGCTCAGGTGACAGGCGTGGGCGCTGCCGGCATCTCACACGGCGTCTTCCGGGGGGGACAAAGTCCACCTGCCTCCGCCACAGGGCGGGCTGGGCCTGGGACAGACCGGGAATAGCTCCGGGAGTGTTGGCACAGGGAGGGCCTGGCCACCCCCATCGGCCCCCGCAGCGATTCTGTCTGGGGGTGGTGGGTGCTGCTCTGTGGGAAAGCCAAAGCCACGTCCCACCCACAGCCTGGTGGCCACTGTGTCACCTGCCCTCTCTGCACTGACTCCCAGCCTGGCTTTCCCAACCATGGATTTATGCGTGGGAGATGATTAATCACCAGCTGGGGGTTGCAGGATATAAAAAATGTGCCTTCAGCCCCAAATCCAAAACCAAGGTGGGAAAATGAGCTCAGCCATGGGAAAAACCCCCAGCTTTGGGGGTCTCAGTGGTACCTCCTTCACCTGCCAACCCCCCGCTGCCTGGGCTGCAGAGCTGCCTCCAGCCTGACATGCCCTTGAACCTGCTAATTACCAGCAGTCTGGTTTGTTTATGGAAACGCAGCCTCCCACCTGGAGAGCTCCCCGGCGAGCGCGGTGTTCCTGGCACATTGGGAACCTCGGCGCGTTGCTACCCCGTGGCTGTGCCCAGGGATTGGCACATTTGCACAGCATTCCAGGGGGCACAGGGATGGCACACAGGGCCCCCTCCCAGCTGGCATCACCAGCAGTGTCACTGCGATGGCCCCGTGGGGAGAGGCGGATGCCGGGAGCAGACAGTGGAGCAGAGCCTGGCAAGGCTGTGCTCCTCTGTCCCCACACACCTGATGCGGGTGATGCGGGTGCTGGGGCTGAGGTGGGAGTCTCAGGGATGTCACGGTGCCACTGTTTCCATGGTAAACACCCGGCCTAACTCTGGGAGTCAGGAGGGGTGGAAGCCTCTCGCAGGGCTGCTCTTTGCTCTGGAGCTTCAGCACTCCTGGATGCGCCCTGATTTTGGGTGGGAGCAGGGCTGGTCCCCCCGTGTTTGTTGGCGTGGAATGGGAAGGGGAGGTCTGTGGTGCTGCCTGGCTTGGAGCAGGGATGCAGGCACAGTGCTTCCCTATGGAACAGCCTAGTGCCAGGCCTGGGGTGAAACCAGAGATCAAGGTACAGGAGAGACACCCAGTATGTGTTCAGCTTGAGCAGCTGGAAGTGATTTATACCTAAAGGATTAACTGAGTTTCTACATGGCCAGGGAAGGAAGGGAACGGGATGGAGATGAGCCAGCCCGCTGGATTTCACATGGAGAAAGGGTGGGAGCCGCTCACGAGGGTGGCGTGGGGCTGTCTCTGCCTGGTGCGATGCTCTGGCTCTGCTCGTGGATGGGTGACTCCTAAGCCATTTCCTCTGATGGTCGGAATAAGGAAGCGCCAACAAAGCTGCAGCCTGGCCAGGGGGTGTGGGGAGCACCCAAAACCCCCGGAGCCCTTTGCTCCAGGGAACGGCAGTGTTGGAGTGGGCGCTGGGGCTGCCGAGTGCCAGGGAGGGAGGAGCACCGGCTAACGGGCAGCAGCGGCTCCCATTTCCCACATCCTGGCATGGGGACACCCCGGATTTAGGGCAGGGGACCGTGCGGACGTTGTAGGTGGTAAATGATGGCTGGACGTGGCATTCCTTGCAGCACGGCCATGGGGAAAGCGAGGAGGGCAGGGAGGTACCGTGGCCAGGGAGTTGTGGGGTGGATATGCCGAGGGAGCAAGCGGGGTGGAGAGCTGGAGGAACGCGAAGGAGAGCCAGAACGGGAATGCACAGGGAATGGGGTGAGGGTGAAACCCTGCTGACCTCATCTGAGGTGGCTTCGGCATGGAAAGGGAAGCAGAACAGAGCTGCATTTACCTTCGGAGCTTTCCCAGCCGCAGGCTTCCTGCTCGTCGCCTCTCGCTTGAGCCGACCCGACCGGCCAGATCGGTGCTTGGAATTTCTTTTTTTTTTTTTTTTTTTTTTTATTTGTTTGTTTCTTTTGTTTTTTTTAAACTTCTGACTTAGGGCATAGANTTCCTTTCTGTTTTAATAGTTTATCTATTTCTCCTCCCAGTTCAGCCCCTGCCCTCGGCCAGGCGCTCCGGCTGCCCCAATCCCCGGGCGCCAGGCCCGTGGGAAGGGCTGGCTGCCCCTCCCTCCCGCTGCTCCACCTCCACCTGAACCTGCGGGGGAAGAATTCAACAACTCCGGCTTCAGGGGAGGGGAAAAGACGGGCGAAAAGAGAAAAGAGGAGGGGGACAGCAGCACACCCAGCAGGTGTGTCGCAAGGCTTGGGGGCCAAGGAGGAGCCCCTTGGTTTTCCACGGCTGGAGGAGCCCACAGAGGTGTCAGGGCAAGGAGAAACCTGCCATCAGCCGTGCCTGTGGGCTTCATGGGGTCTCCTGTTTGTTTCCTTCTCCTCCCTTCCCTCTCTCTGTGCCTGTAGAGCCCTCTTGCCAGATGAAGCTGGCGCTGGAGGTGGTTGCTCCGGCTGGCGCTGGCCGTGGGGAGCCGGATCCGGCCGTGGCCACTGGTGGACAGCAGGTATCCCGTGTGCTAATTACCATGGAGGTGATTAGAGCCTCGGCACGCCCCGGGCATGGATGTGGTCCCAGCAGCACCAGCAGCCTCTGGACAAAAACCAGCCTGAGCCGCAAAGGCATCAACCAGCACGTGACTGGAGGCCAAAAAGGGAAGAAGAGGGCCCCGGCTGCAGTGTATGTATTTAAATATATTTATATGTATGTATATTTAGTAACGATATTATATTTAATAACATATAAATATATGTAGATGTGTATTGAGTAACTATGTGTGTATAAATACACAGGTACAGGTCACAGGTAGGTCTGTGGGTCTGTTCCCATGGAGAAACCCTGACTCGGACTCCTCAGTGTTTAGGACATAAACTACCGGCGCTGTTGGCTTGTTATGGGAGGGAAAGGGACAGAGGGAACCCGGTTGGATCACTGGGGAGGGAGTCCCCTGCTCCTGGGCCCCACAGCCACTGGCTGTGTGTGTTTGGGGCAGCAGGTGTTGGAGCAGCCCTTTTTGAGGGCTGCCCACTTGTCATGGACACTGTGATGCATCAGCTGTAAAATCCGGTGTAAATCTGTTGGATTTATGAGATGGTGAAGGATTGCACGGAACAAGCCCAGGTCCTGGGGATGGCAGGGGTGTGGGGAGGCTTGGGAGCAAATCAGGAGCTGATGAGACCTTTCTTGTCCATCAGGGTTATCCCTGTGGTAGGTAAGCTAAATGAAGGAGCAGAGGTTTTGATCACAATGGTGCAACAACAGGACAAGCCTGAGGGCTTAGCAAGCTCCTTTCTGTTCCCTATGGGATCATTAATGGCTTTCCATGCTCTTGGGAGCAAAGTTTCGAGGCTGGGCTAACCCTGGTGCCTTTCCCTGCAGTCCTGACTGGAATGTGTCACCTCCAGGGCACAGCCCGCAGGACCAACACCTTAAGGAGTGCCTGTGGCAGGACTGTCAGGAGACACAGGCAGTGTCAGGGTGGTGTCCAGTCAGGTTGGGGTCACTGCTGCTGGGAAATGAGGGAGCTGCCCCCCAGTTCTGCCTCTGGAATCTCCTGTCAGACCCCCCTGAGCTGTGGCACCTGTCCAGTCCTGGGGTGTCACTCTGTTCCTGCTGCAGACAAACCTGTTCTGTCTGGAGTAGGGGGGAGAGCCACTAGTGGTGTCTCTAAAGGAAAAGGTGGGATAACCCTATCATTTGGGATTTGCTGTGTTTTTCCCATTTCCCCCAGGTATTTCCATTATCCTGGCAGGTGTACCAGGCTGTGTTCCCACTGTGCATGGCCAAATCCGGGTGTCCCACCCCGAAGTTCCCACACAGCCCTCAGAGTGGGCACTGCAGCTCCCACCTGCTGCGCTTGTCCCCACTAAGACAAGGAAGGGTTTTGGGAGATGGTTTGGGATGGCAGAGGAGGAAGGCAGGAGCAATATCAGGCAGCAAGTGATGGTCGGCGTGTCCACGTGGGTGCTGTGTTTATTTACCCATGGCTGGTGGTAGCTGAGCCAGGAACAACCCTCAGGACCCGGCTGAGCCCGGAGCTAAACCCAAGATAACAACGCCTTTTCCCAAAGACCATGGAAACACCAGGGTGGGGCTGCGTCCATGGAGACAGCAGGGTGGAGCTGCAGCCATGTGGAAGTCATGGCAGGGAGGAGTTTGGGCAAAGAGGGACTCAAGTTCCCCAGTTGTACGTGAGTGAGGAGGTCACAGAAGGCAGTGGAAAAAGAGGCCAGAGTGCAAAAAAAAAAAAAAAAAAGGGCTGGGGAGGGAGCCTGGAATGAGATAAGTGGTGTTTCCTGCGCTTAAGAAAGTGAGTGACAAGGACCCAGGTCATCTCCTGCAGCCCAGCAGCCAGGTGCTGCCCCTGGGTTTGTCCCCAGCGCCACGGCTCTGTCCCAGCCACTCCCCGTGCTGGGGAGGCACATCCCGGCTCTGCCACAGCATCCTTCCTTCTCGAGTTGGAAAGCAGCCTGCTCCTGTGAAGCCACTGTCTTGTCATCACTTCCCAGCTCAGTCCCAGATGGGACATGTGGCACCATGTCATGGGGTTCATCCGACACCCCTGGCACTGCCAGGCTGGGAAAGGGGCTCGAGTCCATGTTCTCCTTCTCCTTGGTGAGTGGTGGCTACACCTCAGTGCAGTATTCCATCGTGCTGGGGAGAGAGGAGAGAGGCGTTGGGAAGTGTGGAGGAGCACTCTGAGGAGGAACAGGGCCTCTTGCCCAAAGCAGAAGGAGAAAGAATGACAGGCTGATTGTGGGAAACCCCTGTTTGTGGGAAATCCCACAGTCAACAGGATGGCAGAGATGGAAAGCTGTGACAGTGTGGTGTTGGTGTTGGTGTTGCACAGCCTGATTTTTGGTGGGGTAGGGGGGCGGGCCACAGAGGGGACTTCTGTTAGAAGATGCTGGAAGCTTCCTCCATGTCTGGCAGAGCCAATCCCTGATGGCTCTGGAAGATGGACATGCCACTGGCCAAGGCTGGGCCAATTAGAGATGTTGATAATGCCTCTGTGATAACATATTTAACAGGAAAGTTAAAACAAAAAGGGGCACAGGTGTTTTTTTGCTAGCCAGAGAAGAGGAGGAGGTGAGAACATGTGAGGGAGGTGGGAACATGTGAGGGAAACAATGTGGTGACACCAAGGTCAGTGCAGAAGGAGGGGGAGGAGCTGCTCCAGGCACCGGAGCTGAGATTCCTCTGCAGGCCCTGGTGAGGAGCATGGTGAAGCAGCTGTGCCCCTGCAGCCCATGGAGATCCATGGGGGATGCAGAGATCCACCCACAGTCCCTGGGGATCCACAGGGATGCAGAGATCCACCCACAGCCCCTGGGGAGGTGCCCATGCTGGAGCAGGTGATGCCTGGAAGAGGCTGTGATCCAGTGGGAGACCAGGTGGAGAGAGGTTTCCAGGCTGTTTCCAGGCTGGAGCAGCTTGTCCTTGAAGGACTGACCCTGTGGAAGAGTGACCCATGCCACAGCAGTTTTGGGAGGACTGTGTGACTGTGGGAGGGACTCATGTTGCAGCAGTTTTGGAGGACTGCTGCTTCTGAGATTGGAGCCATGGTGGAGAGGGTTGTGGAGAGCTCTCTCCTGTGGGAAAGGAGCCCATGGTGTAGCAGTGGAGGAACCCCTTGGGTGACAAACTGACCAAACTCACCATGCTTTGTCCCCTGCACTGTCGGTGGGAAGGGTTGGGGAAACCAAAGGTGTTTTTAAGGGTTTATTTTACTTCTCATTATCCTCCTCTGATTTTGTTAGTCATAAATTCACTTTGTACTTCTAAGTTCAGCCTGTTTTGCCCTTGGAGTGTTTTCTCCCGGTCCTTATCTCAGCTCATGAACCTTGCTTAATTTTTTCTCTCCTCTGCCCAGCTGTGGCAGGGGAGGGTGAGTGAGTGGCTTTTGTGGGTGCCTGGAGTTTGGCCAGTGTCAAACCACACTGATGGCAGGTGTTTCATGAACCATCAGGATTATGGTGGCAGCTGGGACAGGGTGGCCATGGAGAGAGGTCAGGCTGAACCCTTCCCAGAGCAGGGCTTAGTCAGAACTAAGTCAGACAGCAGCACTGGGGCAGTTACAGTGATTCTGTTTCACACTGAAATACCTAATCCTTTCTCTTTAAACAAAGTTTAGATTGAAAACCTGGGCAAAGTCCTTCCCTGGGCAAAGTCACTTCTTGTTTTAACTTGGAACTTTTTCTGAAGGAAAAGGGGCTCCAGAGCAGATGGATCCTGAAACCTGGCAACCCCTGGCACCTTCCAGGGTGTCACTCACCTCAGTTCATTTTGGAGATTGCTGTGTTTGTCCCTCAGAATTTTATTCTTGACCTTCTGGGGGACATCAGGGATGTACCAGGCTGCGATCAGCTTCACACACAGAGCCACGTGCTGTGGGGAGCAAAATCAGTCAGGGGCACCCAGCCCGGGCACGAGGCACAGATCCAGTGGGTGCCTGAGCCCCCTCCTGGTGCTCCCTGGTGCTCCCTGGTGCTCACCTCGAAGAGGATGAGGAAGGCGAGCCGGGCTGCGAAGATGTGCCAGAACTGGACGGTGTAGGTGTAGTCATCAGCGTTCCGGTAATCCCGGTACCTGCAGCACAGCTCTGTTGGTGCCAGCCCAGGCCATCCCATTCTGGCCTGGATGTCACAGTGAGGGGCACGGGGTGGCAGGGGGCTGCTCTTACCTGCACTTCTTGATCTGGACCCCATTAAATTCCGGCAGCACCTTGGTGTGGGGCTCAAAGTCCTGGATGTGGAATACGGAGAGGCTGTTGTTGATGTACCCGGTGGAGCAGCTGTGGGGAAGGACTGGGTTGAGTACGGATTGTACCCTCCTGTTCTGGGAAAGCAGAACCCCCCTGGGGCTCTCACTGCCCACTTTCACAAAGCCTGGTGGAAATGGAGGGCTCAGAGGCTTCTGTCCTGTTTGAGTGAACTGGGTCAGTCAGCCAAGGCTTGGAGAAACAGGGGGAGGGCAGGAGAGAGCATGTGCCTGCATCCTGGGAATCCTGTAGCTCTCTGATGTTACACATTGCCCCTTCCAGTCAGTTTACCCACCACAGGGATGATGTGATGATGCCGTGTTGGGAATGTTTCCCTGCTCCCCTCCCCCCCACCTCGCTTTGGGGGACAGTTCAGCTGTCTCGTGCTCCCGCAGTGGTGGCACTGAGGCAGGAGGGGACACGGCTGTGGGGACAGGGGATGCTGCAGGCAGGGACTGTCTCGGAACTGAACTCACTCCATGCTGGTGTGGTTCTCCTTTGTGCAGGGGCTGTACATGTACTTGTAGACCTGCACAGGGATGAAGTCGGAGGTGATGGCGATCACCAACCCGTTCCCAATGACAGCCAGGGTGCCGATGGCCTCCAGGACCTGCAGCCAGATCCCTGTGGGAGAGGAGCAGCCGGTGAGATCCCTCTGCCAGCTCACTGCCACCATTCCAGCTCAGGGACAGCTTTAGCATGGCCAGGTCAAGGAAGGAGCCTCCAAGCTGCCCTTCAACCTCTGGCAGAGTCTGAAGCAGCTTGTCCTTCTCCAGCTCATGGCTCTCTCTGTGCTGTCCCACAGCCACGGGGTGCTCAGGGGCTCAGCCTGGTGCTGGCAGGACCCCTCTCACCGATGTCCTTGGCCTTCCTGGGCACCATGCGCCGGTGCAGCCGCATCATCTTGATGGCGTCCATGTGGATCTCGATGACGTTGTTGATGAGGGCGAGCAGCGGGGCCAGGGGAAAGGCTGCCACGAAGATGGTGGTGAAGCTGTACTGGATCACTGTGGAGGGGGAAACGCCGGGAGCTGGAGTGAAGCCAGCGCAGAGGGGACGTTCCCCTCTGCCTGGGTTTGTCCTGCTTTGTGGCTTGGGTCAGAGGGGTTTGCAGGGGTGCAAGGGGGAGGTAGCCCCGTCTTGGGGATCCCCAGCTCTCACAGGGCTGTCAGAGAGCAGGATCTGTGGGGATAGTTGAGCCAGGCAGGCACAGGCACACCCTGGGGTTACAGCCGTGGCCCTGGAAGGAGAGGAAGGTCTGAGGCAAGCCAAAGACTCGCACAGTTGTCTGCTCTCTGTTTTGGGAATGATCTTGCTGTCCCAGGGCTCTCAGAGCAGGGCTGGGTGTGGAGCTGTGGCTCCTTGCCTGTGTATGGACTCCCTAGCATCCGTCACTCCCCAGCCAAGGATTGCACGTGGATCTGCCCCACGTACCTATCTCCAAGTACTCGTTGAACAAGCTGAAGACGTTGACCTCGTTGAGTTCATAGTTGTTCAGCCACTGCCTTTTGCAGGGGTCCTCCACCTCCTCCTCCTCTCCTAATATCACACTTCTCTTCTTGCGGCGCTTTTGCTTCTTCCGTAGCCGGTGGGATATCCAGCTGCAGTGGGAGAGAGGGATTTGTGTGGCTGCCTGCAGAGGACAGCAGGGCAGGGCTGCTGCCAGCACATCCCTGGAGGAAGGGGAAAAGGAAAAAAACCAGGGTTTCTCTCTGGAAAGCATCAGTGTGGGAAGCTTACGGGATGAGATACTCCATGATGTTGCTGATGGTCTGCTTGAGCAGCATGATGACAGCCATCTGGATGAAGAGGTCGGTGATGCAGCCGCTGGGGTGGCACTGAGGGGACAACAAGACAGGGGTTGTGCCCTGCAAGCAGGGTGGGGGGGCCCGAGGGACCCTTTGGCAGGTGCAAGGGGGAAAGCTGAGCTTCCCAGAGGCTTCCTGGGCAGTAGGGAAAGGAAGAGGAGGAGTTGTTTGTGGGGTCAGAGAGTGGGTGCCTCACCTCTTCCAGCCTCCAGTGGCCTGCGATGCGCACGTAGTGCCCTGGGTGGCCATTGATCCTGAGCAAGGAAGCAACAGTGATACCCATGGGGTCATGGCCCTCGTGAGTCCCAAATGGGATCCCTGTGCCTGGTGGGGAGGGCAGAGAGGCTGGGCTGTCCATACACCCTGGGGAGAGTCGGGAACATCCATCCCAAACCCTGGCTGCCCTGTGTTCTCCACTCACCGTCCCAGGAAGAAGGCAATGTAGATGAGCGAGGAGAAGTTCGTGAAGAACTGGAAGAGGAAGATCTTCACAGTGAAGCTTTTCTCCCGCTCGGAGAAGGTCCGTGGATTCTCTAGGAAAGGCAGTAATGCCCAGGGGTTTGGTTATAGAACAGTGGGACCTTGCCCTGCTCCCCCATGGGTGCCAACACAACTCTGAAGGTCCAAAGGGTGTTTCTGCCCCTTGTGAAGCCTTCCCTGCCCTCCACCTGAGCCCTCTGATGTAGGTGAGTCCAGCCAAGCAGGGCGGTCCCTGAGAACCATGAGCTGGGGGAGAAGGAGCCTTAGAGCTGGGAGGAAATCCATGTTGTGACCTCTCCTGGAGCTGGGGTGGCTTTCTGCTCATGCCAGGTCTCAACCCTGTAGGGTGACTGTCCCTGAAAAGCTGGCTGTGGGACAGCATGTGGGCCACAGGTGAGTGTGTGCTGGGGGGCTGCTGGCCTCTCTGTCTGGAGCTGTCTGGGACCTGCCTTGTGCTGGTGGAGGGAGGGAGGGAAGAGGATGGGGAGGCTGGCTGTGCTGAGGGACAAAAGGGCACTGCAGGTGGCACACACCCCATTTCCCTTACCCAGGTTGCAGAGGAAGAGGGCCACATGCCAGTTGACCTGCAGGACAGAGGGGTACGGTGAGCAGGGGTGGCTGGCCACGGAGAAATCCTGCCAGGCAGCCCGCGTGGCTCCCCACCTTGGTCATGATGACGATGGTGACGTAGTGCAGCACGGCCCCCGTCATCACGGCGATGGTGTCGGCGTGCTTGCTCAGCAGGTTCACGTCGCTCTGCGTGAACAGCGCCACGGCCACCGCCCGGTAGATGACGAGGGCGTGGGCGATGCCGATCAGCACCATGATCTGTGGAGAGGGAGGGCAGGGCTCAGGAGCCACCGAGGGCACGTGCTCCATCGCTCCTGATGGTGCCTAAGCAGGGCCCTGGATGGGGCCTCAAAGGCAAACCAGCGCCCTTTGGTGGAGGCCGACAAGTTCGTGAGGTGGGTGTAGTGATAGGGCAAGGAGTTACAGGTACAAACTGGAACAGGGGAAATTTAGGCTGGATGTTTGGAAGAAATTCTTCCCTGTGAGGGTGGGGAGATACTGAAACAGACTACCCAGGGGTGTTGAGAATGCCCCAACCCTGGCAGTGTTCAAGGCCAAGTGGGGCTAGGCCTTGAGCAACCTGGGGTAGTGGGAGGTGTCCCTGCCCATGGCACAGAGCTTGGGACACGTTAAGGTCCCTTTCAGCCCTTAAGGTGCTCTGATTACAGGATTCCATATCTCCACCTGAACCAGTCTCCATTGACTCACACTGGGGACAAGCACATCAGGATTTGCCCCTTCCTGCCCTCCATATCACTGCCTTGATCCTCACGGCAAGAGCAGAGCCTTCAGCCCATGTCCCCAAAGGGTGGGTGGCCCCTGCCATCAGCACAGTGAGTTGTGAGCATCGGGAAGCTCCAGGATCCTTGAGATGGGCATGGAACTGCCCTAAAAACTTGGTCTGTGCCTTGCTCCTTTGGTCCATGTGCCCTTAAACCAATTGTTCTTGTTGTCACCTGACACGTACCATCAGCAGAGCCAAGATGAGGATGATGGCACTGCGGAAGTAGGAGTGCTGGTACAGCCGGGGTTCGTGCTGCTGGTTATTGATCAGCTGCAGAGCCAGCTCCTCCTTAAACAAACAAAATGAAAATTCAAGTTAAAAATGGAAAAGAAAGGATCCAGCAATGCTTTGTGCCCCTTGTGTCAGTGACATATGGGACGAGCAATGCTGGAGAAGGACAGGGGTGAGCACCCAACCCACAAGAGCATGGCCAAGCCTGATTGAGATCAGTCTGGGCAAGGGACCTCTCTGATGTGTCTTTTCTAGGTCCAGGTGACTCCTGCCCTGAAAAGGGAAGCACTAAGCATGAAAGATGATATCCTCACCTCTTCCTCATCCCACCCGTACAAGTCCCAGTCGGTGGCCACAGTAGCTCTCTGCCTCTTCCACAGCTCCAGGAATACAGTGGCTAGATTGGGAAGGAGAAAGTGCAGTGACACTTAGGGATGGCTCTGAAAGCCACCTCTCTGTCTCCCAGAGTCACATCACATCCAACCTGATGGCAAACCAGCCTAGACTGCCCTTGGCCTGTGAAGGACAGGCAGTTCCCTCTGCACCTTGGTGACCTGGAAGGGCCCTGGACAGGCAGCAGTGAGAGAATGGGGATGGTGCAGGTGAGCTTTCACTGGCCTGGTTTAGCGTCCATAGGGAGTTTGGGATAAGTCACTTCTGAGGTGGAATGGGTGTCCTGCACTGCACCCTGGCAAGGCTACACTTCTCCAACTCCAATTCCAAACACCCCTTATGTTAATGGGATCGACGCTCCTGATTGTGTCCCTGTGTGACCCAGCCCACAGACACTCAGGATTGTGCCGTGGCTTTGCAGGTGGGACACCTGGCCCACTCCTGAGGTGGCTGATCAAGGAAAGGGCTGTGGCAAAGCCAGATGAGTGTGTAACAAAGGCAGTGATGGGATCCCATCATCCCACAGCAAGTAAGACACCGTGCAGTGGTTTGGGAAGGTGGAGGAGGAGTCTGGAGGCCCCTCCTTCCCATTTATAGGCAGCTGCTAGAAGATTGCTGGGTGCCTTTGGGGAGGCTATGCTGAGCAGAAGCTTTAGGTAGGACAAACTTCAGGTAAGGAATCTTTGGGGAGCTGGAGGATATCACCAGGGTGGTTTTTCTCTTGCTGTGTCTGGAGGGGGAGCTGAAGGATCTGGAAGCGGAAGAGATATAAACCCCCCCCCCCCCTCCCCCCCGCAAAGGGTGAAGCTGTATTGATGTCCTGTTTTCCACCTTCTGTTCCCTCTCCTAACCACATGTGTGGGGCACCCAGGCATGGACACCTACCCCAAATGGCCATGAAGATGGCAAACACCACCGTGGCCTCATTATCAATCATGTGAGTGACCTGGAAGAGATGAAGGAAGAGTGTGATGGGGTGCTGAGGTGCAGGGGCTGTGGCACCTTGGGGTCTCGCTGTGCTTGTCTCCCCCAAGACAGGTAAAGGTGCTACAGGAGGGCAAAATGCAGGAAGGTGATGGACACTGGGGCTTGTTACTGGTAAGATATTCCAAGGTGATGATGGAGGCTGTGATCTGGAGTGGGGTTTCTTTTTAGTGGCGTGGGAGCAGCATGAGCTGGGAGTGTTTCCCCATCCTTTACATTGAGCCTGCCCTGGAAAAGGGGGTTCCCTACCTTGGCGTAGGTGCAGGTGTCAGAGAGGACCCAGAATGAGCAATTCTGGTCGCAGAGCGGGCACATGATGGTGTTGTGGGCATCACAGATCTCCTTGCTGGAAGAAAGGAGGAGAGAAGCCAAGGGGGGAAAAGGGTGCCTCAGAGCCACCTGCAGAGCTGAATGGGATGTGCATTTGGCATTCCCAAGGGCCTTACCTCACCTGGCTGGAACTGAAAACAGAAGCCCCAACTGCGACGGTTATCAGCCCAGCCCCGGCAGCAAAAAGCAGCAGGTAGGTGTACCAGCCCAGCCAGGCAAAGTACAAGGCCACCTTCTCTCCAAAATAGCACCTAGGAAGAAAAGTGAGGTGGGAGTTGCAGCCAGAAAGGAGATCAGATTTTGCGGGTCACTGGAAAATGCCCATGGTGACAGTATCTCAGTTTTAATGGTGTGGGGAGCAGGTTGGAGTCATGGATAAGAAATGATCTTTTGACTGAGGGACTGGGAGCCCTGTATCCCAGAGGAATTAACTTCATGCCAGCTGTCAGAGGTGCACTACTATTTTAAGATCTCCCCTCTCTACCAGAGCCCCCTGGAAGGTTTATGAAGTAATACATTCATTTTGCCCTCCTGCCCCTGCCCACGGAGTTAGTTTTCAGAAACAAGAGCCGTGCTCTTTCCTGGGGTTTCATGTGGTTGTAGGAGCCCCATGTTGCCTTTACTACCCTGAGTTCAGCCTCAGGCTGGGTGTGCAGCACTGATGCTCCATTCCCACCTCTCCTGCCTTCTGAATGGGGCTGAAAACCCAACAGGTTCATTAAAGTCTGCACAGACACGGGGGTTGTTTCATGCTGCAGGGTTAGCAGGTGGAGCTCAGAGCCACAGGGATAACCCTCAGGCTAAGAGCTTTGGAAGCTGCAGAGGCAGCCCAGTGCTTGTGAGAAGAGCCAGGTTCAAACTAACGATTTTCAAGACAATGCAGGAGCCTGGCAAAGGGCACTGAGCTCTCTGGGTTTCAGGTGGGACCTCTTGCTTAGGAAGATCTGCCTCTTGTGCCTGTGTTACCTGATCTCCTCAATTGGCTGTTGCTTAAATATAACTCTCCAGCGTGCCCACTTCTTCTTTAGTATTTCCCTTATCTTTTCTTTCTGGAAAGCAGAGAAGTTGGTTGGATGCAGGAACATCAGGGCACCCTTAACGCCCTGCCCAGCTCCAAGGCAGCTGCCGGGAGCTTTGCCATGCCCTTCACCCAGTGAGCTCTTGGTGCAGCTCCAGTCACCCACAGGTCCCCTCCACTCCTTCCTGCTCCTCCATCTCTCCTGGATTTTCCTCCCAGGCACTGTGTGCTTGGCCTCACCTTGTGTAGGGGAAAGGCTGCCTCAAACACCTTCTTCTTCATCAGGTCATGCAGCTTCTCTGGGAGCAGAGCAGAAGGGAAAGGGTTAGGCTTAGGGATTTTGGGAGATGGAGCAGAGGAACTGCTGATTCCTGCAGTCCAAATCTCCTAGCCTCTGGGTGCAGCAGCAAATTTACTTATCTGAGCTCCCCCATTTTCTCTTCTCCCCAGGATGGCAAGGCAGCTGGGATGCCAGTGCCCTGGATTCTTGGGCAGGATTCCTCCTGCAGATCCAGGCTGAGCATCACCCCTGTGATCCCTGTTCCCTTACCTAAGTCGGACGTCACAGTGTTCTGCAGGATGAAGTGCACGACCCGTATCCTGAACAAGGAGAAACTCTGCTTAAAGGCAGCTCTGGGATACAAACTTGTGTTGTGTGGCTCAGGAAAATAGGGCAGAGAAGGAAGAAGATGTGCCTTAAAATCCAGGGAAGAAAGGGAGGGGCAAATGTGGGCAGTGAGAAGCCATCAGCTTTGCATGTGGGAGGTGAAGGAAGGTTCTGTGGAAAATGAAAAGCCTAACACAGCTGTGAACTGAGCTGGAAAATGGATGCTGGTGTGGAGAACAGTGGGTGCAGGAGGCTGGAAATCAGCTCAGCACCCACCTGGTGGTCACTGGGACGTCCTGGTGGGCACTGGAGTTCTGCTGCCTGCCGTCAGGGTTCATCAGGAGACATTGGTATTTCCAGAAGATGTGCTGCGGGGCACGGACTCCATAAAAGAGCTTTGTGTCCTCAATTTTCTGGTGAGGGGAAGAGAAGGGCTATTAAAACAGAGCCAGAGGGGCAGGCAAGGGCCAGAGCTGGAAAGGCTGGAGGCTATGTGAGTCCTGGGGCTGGGGTCTTTCTCTGTTGGTTGAGCCAGTGGGTTATTTTCCAGCTCTGATGTGGTGAACAGCTCAATAGTTCTGGCCTCTCCCATTTCTTGGGATGCAGGAGCCCAAGCCAGGCCAAGTATCTGCTGCCTTTTCCTCCCACAGTCCCCTCACCTTGATGGTGAAGCCCTTCTTGCTCAGCTCATCCAGGAACTTCTTCCTCTTGATCTCCTTCTCACTGCCCATTTCGTGGATGTCACTCACGAGGACAAAATCCCACTCCTCTTCATTCTGCCCACAAAACCAGCAGGGAATTAATTATTAGGGATGGAAAGCTGAGAGCTCTCCTTCCCAGCTCCAGCCTCTCGGAGATCTGGACCCTCATTGTGGCTGTGTAGAGGGGAACTGGGAATGAGCCAGGGAAATG
Source organism: Polioptila caerulea (assembly GCA_013397295.1). Lineage (NCBI taxonomy): Eukaryota > Metazoa > Chordata > Aves > Passeriformes > Certhiidae > Polioptila > Polioptila caerulea. The sequence continues at coordinate 143,948 of VYXF01005767.1, read as the reverse complement.
GGGGTTTGTCCCCTCTCTGAGCTGGGCTGGACTTGCTGCAGATGCAGAAGGAGCAGAGCTTACCGGGGAGGCAAAGGGGTCCGTGTCCTCAACAAGAAATTCCCTGCAGGGAGTCAGCAGAATTTCATCCTGGTGAAAAGAAAACCAGTGAAGGGAAGGCTTCAGAAATCTCCCTGGGAGATCTCGTGCTTTCCTCTTCCAGCAGCCTCGAAGAGATGCCCAGGGAGGAAGGTAAGAGGAGGCTTGCGTGAAACCTTCTCCCACATGCTCCTGATCACCAGTCTGGGGTATTCCCAAGCCAGCCAGGGATTTGTGTTTAGGAATGCTGCAGGGACTGCTGCCCTGGGAGGGTGTGCAGCCTCCTCTTGAACTCATCATGCCCAACAGTGCCCTGGGGCTGTGAGGGATCAGGACCAGGAGAAAAAAAACCTCCCTCAGCTCTTTCCCCTGATGCCCTGACATGTGTACTGGGGAAGTGTTCACCTTTCACCCTCTCTCTCCGACCTACATGGTTTTTACTGGCTTTAATCAGCCTTTTCCATTCGTCAGTTGTTCCTATCAGATAGGGCACTGTTGGCTTTTTGGGGAGGGTGGGGAAGGTAGTTTTAAATTCCGGTAAAGGGAGAGTGGAGCACGGACACTTGGAGGCTGGCACAACCTTGCAGGGAAGTAGGTGAAAAAAGTCTTTGGAAAACATGTTGGATGCCTCAGGCTGCGGCCAAGGGACAGAGAAGAGAGGATGAGCTGCTGATCATAAAGTCATAGAATATCCCAAGTTGGAAGGGACTCACAAGGATAATTGAATCCAGCTCCTGGCCCTGCACAGGACCACCCCAAGCATCCGTGTGCCTAAGGGTGTTGTCCAAACACTGCTTGAACTCTGGCTTTTCCCTGTTCCCCTCCTGTGTGTCAGTGGCTCTGGAGAGAACAACTGTGCACTTTCCTGGTTAAGGGAATTACACTCAGACATCCAAGGATGCAGATGTGGGGGAGCACAAAGCAAGCATCATGGAATGGTTTGTGTTGGAAAGGCCCTTCATGCCCATTCAGTCCCCCAGGTACACCTTCCACTATCCCAGGTTGCTCCAATCTTGTCTTGGACAATTCCAGGGATGGGGCAGCCACAGCTTCCCTGTGCACCCTGTGCCACGGCCTCAGCACCCCCAGAGGGAAAAATTTCTTCCCACTATCCCATCCAACCCTGCTCTCCTTCAGCTTAAGCCATCAGCTGCCCCTGTGGGGTTTTTCCACCCTTTGATGTGACTTGTGCTGTGTCTCCACAAACACGCCGCTATTCCCGAGGGAAGGTGACGCAGGATGGCAGTGGGAAGGAGCTGCCAGGGATGGGAATATTGTCACTCGGTGTCACCAGAGACACTGTGACCTAAAAGAGCGGCCAGCCAGACGAGTTCCTCCAGCTGTAATCTTGGCAGCAGAGCCATGGTGGTGCAACTGTGCCCTGATGTAAGATCTGCATCCCGAGCTTTCACTGGAAAATGAGGCCATGGGAGCAGAGAGGCCGGGATGAGGGAAGGGCTGAAATATTCTGCCAGGTGCTCGCTCACGTGGATCAGCCAAAGCACAAGAGCCATGAGGAGACTGACTGACAAGAAGGAGAAGCGGGAAGGCTTGAGAAGAGGGATACTCTTCCCCAGAGGTGCTGTTGTAACAAGAGCCAGAACTTCTCTTGGATAAAAGGTACCCCAGCTTATGGCAAGAGGCAGAGGGAGGGTTCTGGTGTGTTGTCATCAGCTCTAACCAGGTTTGGGGGACAGGATTGGGTGCAGCAGTTCCCTGTATCCCAGTCTGAGCCCCTTTCTGGGCACAGTGGAGGGAGTGGGAGCCTCTTGGGGATCTGCCCACTGCCAGTGCTCTGATGCTGGCATGGATCTGGCCTGGCACAGTCTGCGCTGTCGTGTTGGCTCATTCCTGCCTGGCTGGTTTCTCTCAGCCTCCATGTGCACCAGCCTCATCCTGCAGCGATTCCCTGCCAGCGCCACCTGTGATTTTGTGGATGGATGTGGAGGGGAAGCCGTCCTTTGGGGACAGGAACATTTTGGGGTGTTCCTAATGCCACCTTGGCACACTTTTCCTGCTGATGATGTCCCCAGTAAAGCTTAAAGATGAGGTGAAGGGACCTGCTGGCATCATACCTGTTCCCAGGTGGCTCCCAGCTCCAACAGCTGCAGGAGTGGACCTGCTTGGGCATCTGGGCATCCCAGCCAGCACACCCACTCCCTTGGGAAGAGGCTGAGGTTACCAAGGTGGGCTCACAAACCAGATGTTGGATTCATGCCACTGGCTGCTGGGGCTCAGGCTGCCATGCAGATGCCCAGCTTGCTTTTTTGGCTATATGGGGTGTGTATAGAATCCCAGAATACAAGAATGGCTTGGGTGGAAGGGACCTTAAAGCCTGTCTAGTTCCACCTTCTGCCATGGGCATGGACACCTTCTACTGGCCCAGGTTGCTCCAAGCCTTTCCCCCCTGGTGTTGGACACTTTCAGGGATGGGACAACCACAGCTTCTCTGGGCAAGCTGTGCCAGGGCCTCTCCACCCTCACAGGGAAGAATTTCTTCCCAATATCCCATCTAACCCTGCTCTCTGGCAGTTTGAAGCCATCCTCCTTGTCCTTCCATAGTTCCTGATGGGAAGGCAAGGATACATGGGCAGGGATAGCCTCAGAGGGCAGCGACTTTGGATCACTGCTACTCTCACAATTCATTGTTTTCTCCTGGGAATTGGGGATGCTGTCTGATAGTGGCTGCTGTGCTCTGGCCTTGCAGGGCAGTGGGATCAGGTGCAGGTAAGGCCACCTGGGCTCTACGGTGGTTGTATGAACCCCGAGCTCCATCCCTGCTCTGGGGAAGGACAGTTTCGGTTTCACTCCTTCCTGCCCTGTGGCAGGAACAGGATGTGGAGGTGCTCCTGTGCAAAGGTGTAAACGTGACTGGCACATGGGAAGCAGGAATTGCCATGTTGAAAAGGGTTTCCATGCCTCCAAGGTGTATCATTGGTCCTTGTCCCCGGCCAGGGAACCCACTGCCCTGAGTGTTCCTTCTGGGAAATGGCCACAGGCACCCTTGGGCTGCGTGCAGAGTCACCTACGTGAGTAACTCAGGACAAGGACCTGGATAGGACCTGGCATCCTTGTTTTCCTTTCCAGTCATGAATTGGTGTGGGGTTGGGTGGTTCCCATCACCCACACTGAGATGATCAAATTGCTCTTATCTCCAGGATGTTTCTTACACAGCTCCCCTTGGAGCACTTCCACCTTAGCCCGTGGCTTCCTGAGAAGTGGGACAGCCTTTGCTTGGACAGGCAGACCTGTATCTTTCCTACCTGCCCTGACTTTGGAGAGTTTGCCTGGCTTTTCCCAGGAAAAAAAACCCCGCATCTTTTCTTCCAAGTTAGAGAATAAAAAGATCACAGCTCCCCCTCTGCCCTTGCTGTGTTCCAGGTGCTCCTGGAACACCTGGGGCTGTCACCTCTGCAGTGCTCATCCCTAGGGATACATAAAGCTTAGTCAATACCATCCTTCTCTGATCCATGCTCTGGCACCTCGGAACTCTGGGACCAACACGTGGGGCCAGTGTGACCCCACTGCACCTTGGGGTGGTGCATGGGACCGGCAGCACTTATTGCTTTCCCTGTAACACACTTGTGGTAGGAATTTTGTACCTTACAGGCTGAAAGCAGGTGAGCGGTAGAGATTGAAGGTTAGTGCATCCCGTGTTTCCAAGCCACGGGTGCTCAGAGGTGCTGAAAAGCAGAATCCTGGGAATATCGGGGCAGTTTCTGTTCCTACCTGCATGGTGAAGTGGAGAGCCTTCCTCGGTGCCCCTCTCTCCCGGAGCCCCTCGGGGCAGAGCCCTAAGGAGAGGGCTGGCGGGCAGGATGGCCTGGAGGCTCCTGGGCTCTCTCACGCTGTGGTTTCCGTTCCCAGCTCCTTGGCCCGAGGTCTCAGAGGTCTCAAGAGAACCGAGCGGTGCCGTGACTTCCTTGTGGCACTCGCGCCTGCCTTGGGAGGGAGCTGCCTCTGCCTGGCAGCAGGCAGATATCGGGAGGAGGCGAGGGAGCTGCCCTTCACCCTCGCCCAGAGGAGTGGCAAGCCCAGGACCGCCCAGCGCAGGTAGCAGTGCCGAGTTCCTCCTGCCAGCTCCAGGGCGTTGCTTTCCCCTCTGCCCCTCGTGGTGCCAGGGCCGTGTGCTGTACCCTGTGACATCCCCAAGAGGTGCCATAAACTGGCCAAAAGGAGCTATTGACAGAAGCCCTGGAAAGCTCCAGAAATCTCCTCTTGACGCCTCACTGGTTGGTAAAACAGCTGTGGGAATTGTGTGCTGTTTCCCCCCCATGCTTAATAGTGCTGTCAGCCTCACCTTGAACACTTCCACGGCTTCTCTGGGCAACCTGTGACAGGGCCTCGTCATCCCCAGAGCAAAGAATTTCTTGCCAATATCCCATATAACCCTGCCCTCTGGCAGTGGGAAGCCGTTCTCCCTTATCCTGTCCCTCCAGGCCCTTGTCCAAAGCCTGTCTCCAGCTTCCTTGTAGGCTCCCTTCAGGTACTGGAAGGGGCATTCAGGTTACCACGAAGCCTTCTCTTCTTCAGGCTGAACAATCCCAATCCTCTCAGCCTTTCCTCGTGGCAGAGCTGCTCCATCCCTCTGATCCACTTGGTGTCCCTGCTCTGGACTCTCTCCAACAGGTCAATGTCCTTCCTGTGCTGGGGACCACGCAGCTGAAGTTCAGGTAGGATCTCACCTGAGCAGAGCAGGGGGAAATAATCAACTCTAATCTGGACCTATGGTTTGGAACAGGGAGTAACTCCTATTATAAAAAGTGAATGAAAATGTTGTGTGTAAGCCAGATCTTGCCTTACACCTTCTTTTCTGGGGGAGGTTTGTTGCTTTCATTTACAAATAAGAGCATTTCCTGGGAATAACAGGAGGGTCAATAACTGCTCTGGATTCCCTTGTGCACTCCAACAGCATTCCTGTGGGCTGCTATAAAATAAACCAAGTCCTGGGGCTGGTAATCCAGCTGTGCCCTGCTTGGAAAAACAGCCAGTATTTTCAAAGTGGCGCTCCCAGTTAAGCCAAGTGCCTTGAACAGGTGCCAAACCAGACCTGGGGATTACCTGGGGGGAAAAAAAGAGTTGTCTTCCCAATGTCCTAAAGGTGTGGGCAGACCTTTAGCCTTCCAGGGGTGATCCACGGGCTTGGGAGTGGAGAACTGGGATACGGCTTGGGGCTGTATCTCTGGGAGAGTGTGTGTGTTTACCCAGAGAGAGTGAAGCCCTGTCAGGCAGTGCTTTCCAGCCGACAGCAGGGCAAAGGCCTTTGCAATGGGAACTCTGCCTTGTGCCAGGGAAATGGGGAGGAGCAGCTGTGGCACTCCTCCCACGCTCCTGCTTCTCCTTCCTGAGCAGGGCTTGGCTCTCTGAACGGCCCAGGAGGTCATGCACCCAGCAGCAGTTCCCAAAGCCCATGGATGTCACCAGCCAGTGGGGAGGGTGAGTCTGTGCTTGCAGGTTGGATTTGGCTGAGGTATACCCAGCCCCTGCAGCATCTTTCATGGCACTCGGAGGAGACCATGCTGCTGCTGCTGCTGCTCCTGTTTAGGAGGAACTTGGTTTTGCCTGGGCAGGATTTAGCTGCATTTGCAGCAAGGCAGGCGAGCAAGTTGATGCTGTCCCTCTTCCAGTGCTTCCCTCCCTTCCTGCATGTGCTGCTGTCGGGTGACTGGGGCTGAGGATGGCAGCAGGAAAAGCTGAAATTGGGGAGGGAGCCACACGAACCCTGTGTGAGTGGAGGAAATTATGAAGGATGTGATCAGCTCTGTGGCTGCTGGGTCACACCCGAACCTACTGGACTCCAGCTGCCTTGGGCAGCGATTTGGGCTGCGCTGAGAGTTGGCAGGGAAGCTCCAGCAGCACTCCCTGACCTGTTAGTCCTGGCTGGATGTGGAGATGGTAATTCCCACCTGAGGAGACTGCTGAAGGGTTTTGTGTGTGAAGCCACTGCGGCTGGATAGAGGTTGCCTGCCCACCTCCCGCCTGGCAGCGATGCTTTTGGACAGGGAGCTCTGCTTCCGAGGGTGCAAAGGCACTGCTTCAGGATGGTGCTAAAATGGCAGCAGATGTCTGTGTTCTCTCATAAAGCTGGGGGTGTTTCCATCGAAATCCTGGTCTGTTTGAGTCCGTGGGTATCCCTGGAGCTACAGTCAATATGTTAGAGCAGAGGATGTGGTTTGGGGTGAAGCCCTGCTTGTAACTAAAGTACTGGGTGCTCATTCCAAGCAGGAAAGGCTTAGACTGGATATTAGGAGAAGGGTGGTCGGGCACTGGAACAGGCTCCCCAGGCATTGGTCATGCCCCCAAGGCTTGACCTCGAGGAGCGTTTGGCAAGGCTCTCAGGCACAGGGTGGGATTGTTGGGTGTCTGGGCAGGGCAGGAGTTGGACTGGCTGATCCTTACGGATCCCTTCCAACTCGGGATATTCTGTGATCTCTTGGAACACGGTGAGTGCCTCCAGCTCTCATAAAGCATCGTGCCTCAGAGTGTTTTAGGCTGGAGGGCGGGATTGCACAGCCGACAGAAATGTCCTTTATCCATCCCAGAGCTGCATTTGGCTGGGCTGTGCCCGCTCCTGGCCCAGCCCGTTCCTGCCCTCCTGTGGCCAGCGCCGTTATTCCACAGAATCCCAGAATCCTGGACTGGTTGGGATTGGAAGGGACATTAAAGCCTGTCCAGTGCCACCCCCTGACACCTTCCACTATCCCAAGTTGCTCCAAGCCTTGTCCAGCCTGGAGTTGGACACTTCCAGGGATAGGCCAGCCACATCCCACAGGAGTGGGATATTCTCTGGACACCCTGTGCCAGGGCTTCAGCACCCTCACAGGGAAGGATTTCTTCCCCAAATCCCATCTAACTCTCCTCCCTTTTATTATTTCTTAGAACCATGGAATAGCTTTGGGGTGTTATGGGACCTTGAAAGATCATCCTGATTATTTGCCGTCCTGTAAATGTTTCATCTAATTTCTTTCCCTGTTTCATTTCTCTGCTCCCACAGGACTTTGCCTTCCCTCCACACAGTATTCCTGGAGCCTGCTGCCGTGCCAAGATCTTTCCAGAAAGCCGGAGCTCCCTGCCTGCCATCCGGGATCAGCATGGCGCATTCCGGATGAGGAGCCTGACCAAGGTAATTTGGGAAGGGCTGAGGAATGTTAGAATTCTTCAAACTGAAGAGCACCCTGCAAGCACCCCCAGCCCTGGCCAGACCCTCCGGGTGGCAACAAAAGTTCTGCCAAGCAAAACACATTTCTATTTTTCCAGAAAGCCGCACATATTTAACAGATATTTAACATTTCATCGCGCAAACACGCGGGGACCGGGACAGCCACGGCATCAGGATTGGGGTGCTCAACGTGGGGGCACTCGAGAGCCGCACGGCACCCTGGCAAAGGACACTTTTCCCTGCACAGCTCCGCTGAGAGCGTGCAGAACGACTACATTTTGTTTAATTCATTAATTAATCAGTGCGCTAATTAATCGTTTAATCCGCGCACTTCGGCTGCCCTGAGGGGGGGCTCGGGGTCCCGCCCTGAGGGGCGGCGGCGGCTCCTCAGGGCGCCGCCTAGCGGTCACGCGGGGGGTGTGTGTATGGGGGGCGGGGCACGCGGTTGCCATGGCAACGGAGG
>VYXF01005767.1:103231-124936 GCA_013397295.1 Polioptila caerulea | reverse complement strand
TTTATTTGGTGAAGTGCTAAAATGATTTTTGTGGGCACACTTTGCTATTTTGTGCTTTCCTGATTTACTGCTCAGGAAAATCCTTTGGCTGTGTCCAGGCAGGTGAGGAGAAGAGAGCTGGAGAGCTTAGGTGCTGGAGCATTCCTGCCTCAGGCCAGGCTGCTGCTTAGGCATTGGTAGCTTCCTAAGGAGGTGGATTAATGATGATAAGAGGGAAAATTTAGTTACCACCGAGAAAAAAAAATGAAGAAAATGGAGCTGTTGTGGTTATTTATGCAAATTGTATTTGCTTCCAAACTTCCTGTAGTGAACTTGAAGAATGTATCTGGATCCCCAGCATATTTCAGCACAGCTGCTCTTGGGCTGAGAGTGGATTGTAAAGAAAGGAAGAAAGAAAGGAGCACAGCTAAGCTCCTGCAGTGATTTGGATCCAGGATTTGAATTCCAGCTTTGGGAAGACAACCCTCCCAAGCCCAGAGCAATGGTCTGGACCCTTCAGTTCATGGCTGAGCTGGGCTGGGGTTGTCACACCACACAGGACTGGAGCTTCCAAATGCAGCCAGGAACTCAAAATGCAGAATATTCTCATTATTGGAGGTCAGCTGAAAGGTTTTTGCCCTCCAGACCTTTGGAAATCCCCATGGAACTGTCTATTCACAGATCCATTCAGCCCCTGATTCTGGTGTGTTTCCCAGGGTTTAAAGCAAGCAAAATTATTGAGTTACATCTGTTAACTAAACCCCACTTTTATTTTCAGAAAGCACAAACATTTATACTCAGAATGTGAATGTTACAAAATAGTTTTTGTAAATCCTTTAGTCTTCTATTTTGAAAGATTTTTTGGCCTGTTTAAAGCAGTAACAGTCTCCAGTTGCTTCTGGTTTGTAACATTTTCTCTCCCGCTGTGAAATTACTGGGTATTTTGTGTGACTTGTGCAGACTGAGCCATTTTATTTGCAGTCAGGGGTTGCATCATTTTCTGCAAACATGGAACGAGCTCTTTCCCAGTTGTCCATCCTTTCAGCCAGCTCTTAAGGAGGTGATATGAGACAGCAAGCAGGATCTGATGGGAGTTGACTTGCAATAAAAAGAACATTTTTCGATTGCTTTGTGCCATTTAATCCATTAAAACTAAAGGAACATGCCCAGGGTCGTAGGTCTTTGGTGTATTTGGGCTTCTGGTCTGATAATTTACTTATATTTAAAATCTCTGTTTTGTTCCTTAGGCTCTGTGTTACTGTTCCAGCTCTTGAAATAGCAGCAGTGCTGGTGTTGTCTGGAAAGCTCCTGCTTGTCTTTAATTGGTTAAGAAGCTGTTTTGGAGGGGTGACAAGTCTGACAGCTCCTTTTTAAATTCCATGGAAATCTAGTGGAGCAGTGAGAGCTGTCTCACTGCTAAATCCTGTGTGTCTTTGTGAGCCAGCAGGAATAAAAGCTGCTCCCAGACACAGGGAAGTGTTTGACTTGCTGTGATCCTCAGCCTTTTTTTGGTTGTTTTTTTCTGGATGGTGTCTGGACCCATTGAAGGTGGACACATTCAGCAGTTAAAAAAACAAGTTTCTCACATCAAAGAACATAATTTGCAGTCTCAGGAGGAGGATGAGGTGGTAAACCAGGCTGTTCTGTTTTTTCCTTCCAGAGGAATCGTCGCCAGTATTTTGGTTTTCTTGTGTTTTGGAGTGACCCAGGCTAAAGATGGACCATTCTCAAGACCTCACCCAGGTAATTTCACCCTGCTGGGCTCACTCAGATACTGCTGAGGAGCTGCCTGGTTTGTGAGGAAGGGAAATGTTTGTGTTGCCTGGAGAGCAGGTAAGTTGTAATTTCAGTAATCACAGGTTCCTCAGCACTGCACACTGGTCATGGAGGCTCCTCTGTAACCATCCTGCTGGGCTTCCATGGAGCCTGGAGATCTGTTTGGATCTCCCTAATTTGCCTTCCTGTTGTTGGTTAAAAGCTCTGTAAGAACTTCCAGATTCTTAAACCTGAACTTCCCCAGTTTATGCTTGATTTTTTTTCTCCTCTCTGTGCTGGGACTGCACTTGTGATTGTGTAACTGGTGCTGGAGCACTTCCTTAGCTCCATGTCCATTTTCCACGGGAGATTAGAGGCCCTTAGTTATGATTTTAAAGGTTTCTTGTAAGACTGGAAGTCTTGAAAGCTTTTGAAAGCACAACACAAACCTGTCCTAGGTAATGCAATAGCAGTTGAAACATGAAAATATTTAAATGGCTTTGATCTTCTGCCTATTTTTAGATGTGAATCTTTGAAAGAGAAAGAATTAAGGGAAATCATACAAGCTTAAATCATATTCCTGAAAGCATTGGGCTCTCCTACAGCCAAATAAAGCTGGGTTTTATGCCAGAAATTTAACCTAGCAGTCACCCCACAACCCTCAGCCAAAGCAGGCGTGGTTCCAGAGCAGTGCCCTCAGCACACCTCTGCAAACCTGGGGTTTATTAAATTTGCCTTATTAAATAGCAGGCTTTGGCCTTTCCTTCTGTTCCAGTTAATTGTGGTTCCTTCTGTAAAATCAGTTGCTCCATTTGAGGACACCCAGGGTGTCCCTGGATGCACCATGGTTTTGGGGGTTTATCTGATCTGGTTTTATTCCCTAGAACAAAGCAGGGAAGTTTGGCTTTTAGTCTTGCCCTCAATGTAACATCTCCCCAAAACATTTTGGCATTGTTTTGAGCTTCCTGCTTTCAAATGGCCTCTCCAGAGGTGCAGGGTTATTTTGGAGGTTTTTGTGATAATGTGATGCTTCCCAAATTCCTGGTTCCAGAGCGTGGAGCTCTGTTAGGAGCTCCTCTGTCACTTCAGACCCTTGGGATCATCTTCTCTGCTGTCCCTGCCTTCCCTGCTGCTCCTGCTGTGTGTCATTAACCTACTTTTCATTAAGGCCATTAAGGAAACTGATCCCAGCCACCACCTTAGTGGCACCTGTCCAGACTGGTGGCTTTATTTCTTTTTTTGGCCACCTTCTCAGCATTCCCAGCTTTAGCCAGAGGCTCATCCAGCTTTGCCATTTCCCTACTGATTCCACACAAGGCCCCGTTTTCTCCAGTTTAATAATTTGCTACATGGACAGACACCAGTTGCCTCCCTGTAATTCAAAAATGCAGGATTGTCACGGAAATAAGTAGGTACGACTGTTCAGGCAAGACTTTACCAACTTGCCCTGCTTTTATCCCATTTTCCACTGGCTTTGGTTCCATCTCCAAACCTTCAGGCAAAGGGGGAGCACTGCTTCAGCCCCAGGGAGCAGTACGGTGCAAAGGACAGATCTTAAATTCTGCTTGGGTGTCCATTTATTTATTGGTAGGTGAACAGCCAAATTTGGGGAGCATTTCCTGCCAGAAGTAATCCTGGATACAGTCAGCATCAGTAGCCTGTCTCCTTAGGATTTGCAGATAAGAGAGAGATTCTTCCTTCTCCCTGCCAGCTCCTTTTCTGGTGTTGTAGGAGCCCAGGGATGCTTTATTGCTCTGTCAAGATAACACGTCCACACTGTCATTCCAAAGAAATTTTCCATGACAGTTATTAATGCCCTGAGAAGCAGCTTTTAATATTCCCAGCCTTTGCCAGGAGTTATTTTGACTTAATACACGGTGTGTGACTGGACAAGCTGTTCAGGGAGTGAGGGTCTGGAGTAACCTGTGGGATTGGGGGCTGGTATAGCTGGGAATGTGCAGGCAGGGACCAGGCAAGGGCAGTGCTGTGGCACTGGAAGGAGCAGCTCCAGGACAACTGCTCTCCTTGGGCAAACAACCCAGAATTTTGTATTTTTTACTCATTTGGCCCCTCAGGCCAAACTCTGAACAGAAGTAGGGAAAGAAGCTGGTTGGATTCAGCTTTAGGGGATGTTCATGCCCTGTTCCCAAATCCCTGCAAGGCAGCAGTTTAATGTTTGATCACAGGAACCACTGGGTTATCAGGTGTGTCAATGATTAGTGGAGACTTCCTTACTCAGGAGGAAAGCCCTGATTGGAGGGAGGCAAAATGGCAAGTGAATTAAAGGAAAACAAGTGTTGGAGATGTGCCAAAAATAACCCTGCAACTAAAGCTGAGCCTGACCCAGGAGGAGAGAGAACAGTGTTTGTACAGCCTTGAAAACATTTGGGATGCAGGTACTGAGTGTGTTCAGAGCCTCTCGGGGCCCTCTGTGAGCTGGGGAGAAACCACAGCACTAAATCAGAACCAGATCTCAATTTTTAATTCTCTTTTTTTGCTGAGAGTGCTCAGCAGCTGCCACAGCCCTGTGTACAGAGGGGAATAAAAGCTCAGACAAGGATTTAGATTTCTCTGCTTTCTGTGTCTACATCACTTTCAGGACAGGTCTGTCACTTTGCTGACTGTGAGCAGTGTAAAATCTCTAGTACGAGGTTTATGGGGTTGAAAAAACTGACATTTTTCGGTATCAGGCAGTGACATTTAAAGGTGGGAGAAGTGTGGTGATGAAAGATTTATTCTCCCTGCTGGCTTGAACGTGGTGCCAATTGGGGAAGAGGCTCCTCTCTTCCAAATAATCCTGTGGCCAGTGGAGGATTTTTTTTTTTGCTATTTGGTTTTTCCTAAGCTGCATTCTGGAAAGACAAGAGGGTGAAAGCTGTCACAGAGCTCTGAACTGCCTCTTTTATTTTCCTTTTTTTCTTTTTTATTTCCCAAAAGTGTAAAATGGGTGATTCTGATGAAATTAATTTAGCAGCTTTGTTACAAAAAGGTCCCACTTTCCACATTGTGGTCTCTTTTAATGATGGTGTCAGAGACTGCTTTTAAAAATGGGTGGAGTTTGTTGGTGATTTTTTCTTACTGTTTCTTTGTTGTTTTGGATTTTTGGGTTTTTTTTTTTTAAGAATTTATTTCCTACTTGAGGCTGAACTGGATAAAGACATGTTTTGGGAGAAAACATCTCCTGAGGAGCTCCATGGGGAGTTGATTTGGGGTTCTGAGCTGATAACTCTGTTTGTTTCATTCTTGTGTAATTTATGCCTGGCCCTGCTTTGAACATCAAAGTGCCTACACTGCCTTGGAATTAACAGAGAAATTCCCAAGCCAGGCCTGAGAGTCCTGGTTTCCTGGCAAGCCCTGTTGGGATTCCTCTCCATCACCCCCATGGATCGAGGAAGGAGAGCTCCATTTTTAACCAGGAAACACCTGAAGGCAGGTCTCATCCTAAGAGTGGTGTGTGATATTTTTGGGATTTCAGTATCCACTCAGAATGTGTTGGGTTTTCGTGAATTCCCTTGTGTGAAATCTTTGGATCTGGGTAGGGAAAAGTGCTGGAGCTGTGTCTGTACCCACCCTGGCTCTGTGTCAGCCTCTCAGAACAGGAAACAGAAATGCTGAGGGAATTCAGAGCACAGAAATCACTGCATGGAGCAACAGCCAGGCTCTGGGAATGATCAGGGGCGTGGATGAGCCCATGGAGCACAAAACCCCCCTGCAGGATGGCCTGTGACCCGAGGGCTGAGCCTGTCAGGAGAGCTGGAAGTGTGCTGACTCTGTAATTTGGGCACCCTTTGGGGTCAGGTGTCGCTGGGTGTGCGCAGATCTGTGATCACACGTCTGCGGAGGGCTCTGAGGCAGCTGAGCATTGCCTGGCATTTCTTATGGAGAGCCCCAGGTGATCTCAGAGGCCTTGCATCCAGCACCTGCTGAGCCTTTGGTCTGCTTGTTTTTAATTTTATTCCAAGTGAAAGTGGAATTATCTTGGGGGTTTTGAAATGCTTTCTGCCCCGTGGGGGACACGACCTTGTCCTCAGGCTGAAAGCTGGGCCACCGAACGTGACTCTGGCCTGCCTTGGGTGTGTCTGGTAGCCAAGGTTGGACAGGTCAGGTCACCTGAGACCAGGGAGAAAGTTCAGGAAGGATCAGGTTCTCCTCCAGGGGCTGCTGGAAAGCATTGCAGGTGGCACATTCCTTTCCTTCCACTTCTTAACTGCTGAGTTTGTTGGGTTGAAATTTTCTGGGTCTGGACCCCTTCTCCCAGATCCAGGTCAGTGCCTGGGCAGATCCAGCAAACTTCCACAGCAGCTTGTGTGGGAGTTGAAGATCCCTTCTGGCTGTATCCCTGAGGGGGGGTGGGGAGCACTGTGCTTGTGAGCTAGGAATTATAATTCTGTGGTGGGAGCATCTCTTGAAATGGAATGGGTTTCCTGAGAAGCTGTGGCTGCCCCATCCCTGGAAGTGTTCTAGGCCAGGCTGGGTGTGGAACAACCTGGGAGAGTGGAAGATGTCCCTGCACATGGCAGGGGTGGAATGAGAGGGGCTTTCAGATCCCTCCCAACACAAAGCATTCCAGGATTCTGTGATATTGAAATAAATGAATAATTGATTTATGGTTTGCTCCAAAGCTGATGACATCCTCTGTGTCTCTCTGCAGCTTACTGGAGGTTTTGGCTGTGTGTCAGCGTGGTCTATGAGCTCTTCCTCATCTTCATCCTCTTCCAGGTAAGTGGCTGACACCTCCAGCTCCTAAATGCCACTTCAGGTGGAGATCAACTCCTTTGTGGTGTTTTTTTTTCCTGCTTACTACAGGAGATGCTCGTTTTTGGGAGATGGAATCATTAGGCTGTTTAATGAGACTGTGAGGCTGAGGGAAATGATAATACAAAAATATTTCACCTGCTCTGACCTCCATCCACCCACAGCCCAGGGTAGACACCATATTTGAAGTGGTTTTAGATGAGCTGGTGGGGGAGTTCATGTTCAGGAGCTGGTGTTTCACAGTCCAGTCTCTGCCCTGCTGGGCCCTGTGTGACCCGGGGGGAATTCACCTGGTGTCACCTTTGGAAATACCTTTTACCTGGAGTGACAGGTTCTTTGTAGGTATGGGGATTTTGCAATAAACCAAAACTTCACACCCAGCTTTGTGTGGTGGCAGGAGCTGAGGAGGAAGTTTTTCATAGAAAGACGTGCCCTTGGTGCTTCCAAATTAAACAGTTTTTACCATGTTCTTTTTTGACCACATTTTACCCTATCTTGTCCTTTAGTAAACTGGAAACTTTCCCTCTTACTTTTACAATTCTCAGAAGTTAAAATTAAATATTTCCAGACAATGTACTCATCAGGCAACTCTAAATCATTTTGGATGAGAGAAGGATGAGGAATGCTTTTTTTTTTTTTTTTTAAAGTTTTGCTTCTAGAGACCATGTAGGCTTGAAGAAGTGGGTCTGGACACCCTGGGTTTTTCCAGCCATCCTTGAGCATGATATTCCTGGGTAATTGCAGTCAGACTGAGTAATTTTTGTTGGTTGTACTGGTGTAGTTCTGAATTCCAGCAAAAAAGCCTGGAATGGCTTTGCTTCCCTGTGGCAGCGTGTGGTGTCAGCAGAGATTTAGTGGTTAAGGAACTCCCTGCTGGTGCTCAGCTCTTCACTAAAAATACATCACTGCCTTGCCCAGGTTTAAATAAGGTTAAATTCTGCTGAGTCTGCAGGTGGCTGAACTTCCCAACAGCAAATCCGAGCTTGCTCGTGGCTGAAACTTGTCCCAGTGTTCATGTGACTTCAGCAGTTTAATTCTATTATTTTATTATTACTCTATTAATTAATTGTGGCTTTGTCCAGCTTTGCTGCCTGTCACAGACGTTCCATGGTCAAGCTTTGACCACAACATTGGGTGATTCTGTTGGGAAATGAATGCTCAGCAAATGTGTGGCTGCTTTAGTGACAGATGAGTTCACATTTTGGTCATTCTGATAATTTCTTTTTTGCTGTTTGCATGGGACCTTACTGGAAATGGATATTGGGAAGGATGAGCTGTGAAGCTTCTGGGAAAGATGGGGGACCACAGAGGAGTGGCTTGAGGTGAAGGGTTCAAGATTACTGATTTTTCATCTTAAAGGTCATTCTGTAGCCATTTTTTCCCTTAATATTTAGGATTAGAGGCTCCAAGTCAGGTGTGTGTGGGGTGCTTCAAGGGCTGGCTTTGTTTCAAGAATTGTTGTGCAAGGAATCTGAAAAAAGGCCGACTGGAAGATCAGCATTGGCCTTAATTCTGTTTGTGGCTCCTGTGTGTGAATCCCTCAGGGGGATCCTGGGTTTCTGTGTTCCCTTGCAGACCGTGCAGGATGGGAGGCAGTTCATGAAGTACATTGACCCCCATTTAGGGGTTCCTCTGCCAGAGAGAGACTACGGGGGCAACTGCCTGATTTATGACCCTGGCAACGGAACTGATCCCTTCCACAACATCTGGGTAAGGCACTGATGAGGCTGTTTTGGGGTAAAAAGCTGCTTAATTGAACTCTTCAGAGTGCAGTTGTGAGGCTGGCTGAGTGCTGAATCAGAGCACAGCCTGTGAGTGACTCTTCAGCCTCTTTATTTCTCTTCCCCTGCCCTTTCCTGTCCATCAGATGGGGGTGTGTCTCTCTGGATCCCATTTACCTGATTGCCCAGGGCTGGACTGTTCCACAGCTCTTCTTTCTCAGGTCATTGGTATCAAATTTCCCCCTCAGAGTTTGGATTTCTTCATGTGCTTGAGGAGTCTTCTCCTCAGCCACCCTGAGGCACAAAGCCCTAAAGCTGCACCTCGGAGTCCCAGAATGGTTTGGGTTGGAAAGATGATGTAGCCCCACCCCTTGCTGTGGGCAAGGACACCTTCCCCTAGTGCAGGTTGCTCCAGCAGCACTTCTCTGAGTCCTAAAAACCATCAGGTTTCTCACTGGCAGAAATTCCAGGGCAAAGGAATGATGGTTATTCACAGCTCCCTGATTGCATGGAGTGAGAAACACCCAAATCCTTTGGGTCTGCCCTGTAAATCTTCAGTGCATCAAAAACTGGGATAACTGGGATCTTATAAAAGTAGAGGGAAAGGCACTGTGCCCAGGGACTGGCAGGGCTGGTAAGATTTAAGAAGCTCTGCTAAATTCCTTCCTGATGAAGGAATGCAAGTATTCATGTGTGGAGAAAACAGAAGTTTGTTGCTGCATTTTTCTTGGAGAAAAATAAAAACAACAAAAAAACTCTGTGACCTTCACTCTCTTCTTGATTTTTAGGACAAGCTGGATGGATTTGTTCCTGCTCACTTTTTTGGGTGGTACCTGAAGGTAAGAATGGCTCATTTCACCTTGAGGACTCTGCTCCTCTGTTCCCAAAGCCTCACTGCTGCTGCTTTTGTGGTTCCAGGCTTTGGTCACTTAAACCAGGCTGTTTGTAATGCATGAAAATGCATGTCAATATGTGAAAACCCCTTCTCCCCCTTTTTTCTGTTTCCTGCCCATGTTAGGCCACCTCATTTCTTTCCAGAGCTTTGTTATAGCAACAGACTCCTTCCTTCCTCCACAGAGATTCATCCTGGGGTCAAACCAATAAAGAATTTAATTCCTGTAGAAGCATGGAATGACCTTTGGAAGTGGAGTGTGGGGCTGGCAGTCAGTGATATTCTCAAGCACAGATCACTGCTGCTTTCCCAGTGGCATCAGATCAGGACTTTAAACCATTAAATGGGCAGTGGTTTAATTCTTGTTACTTTTTAGTCGACATCAACCAACTGTGGAAAGAATTCCAGCTGTGCCTGTCTCTGGCAGAATATTCAGCTGTGTTTTGCTGATTACTTTGGTCTAAATATTACCTTTTTTAACCCAAACAGACTGACTAACTCAGGAGATTTTTGCCCCCTGCAGACCGTGTTTGGATTTGCTATTTAAATAACAAACTGACAGAGCTTGGCTGTTTTAAAAACAAGCTGGAACTGTTGATTTGTATTTTCATTTAAAAGTGCAGATGTCTCCTGTGAGTGGTTTGGGGGATCCCCCAAAACTAGAGGTGATTTTGCTGGGCGTGGGGAGACCTGGACTTCAGCTTGTTCTGTTAATGGACTGAATTCTAAATTTGGAAAACTTGGATCCTTTTCTTCCAAGAGAATTGCATTAGAAACTGTGCTGCCCAGCTGGAAGGAGACTGGCTGCTGGATTTCCTATGGGCTGTAGCATATTTTTCTCTTAAATATGTTAAATATTAACCTGTTTCTCTATTGAAAGCTGGAAGTTGAGTGTGTTGTCTGAATAAACAGAGATGGGCTTGTGTTTGGCTTTTTTCCCCAAATCTCAAAGCACCAGGATGGCAATATTGAGAATGAATGGGCCTCATTCATCAGAAATTATTGTGGCTTTGGAGTCATTTAGAGCCCATAAAAGCCTTTTCTGAGCACTGTTAGAACGATGCTGCCTTTGGTGGTTGAGCACCCAGTAATTCCATGCATTTAACTCATTTGCCTCCTGCTGAATCCCATTTAACCAGGATTTATCATAACCTGCGTTCCTGTGCTGGTTTTGGCTGGGGTGGAGGTGGTTTTCTTCAGTGTCATTCCTGTCTCTTGTGCTGGTAATGTTGATAAGTTGTGAGCATCACATCATGAAAATAAAATTGTCCTGCATTTCCTGATCCTTTTCCAGATACTGGAGACAAGATCTACAACTGTAGATGTGTTTTAGCTGCTGTTTAAAAGACTTTTTCTCCCTTCAGACTCTGATGATTCGGGACTGGTGGATGTGCATGATCATCAGTGTCATGTTTGAGTTCCTGGAGTACAGCCTGGAGCACCAGCTCCCAAACTTCAGTGAATGCTGGTGGGATCACGTACGTACTGCAGGGATCAGGGTTTATTTGGGAATACAGATTTTACAGGGAGGGCTAGGAAGTGATGAGAGCTGAATTGTATCACAGTGTGTGATTGCTCCCTGTTGAGTTTGTAATGTGCTTTTCACTGTTTATGTAATTTTGTTACTTGGATGAGGTCAAATATTTGTTTGGGTTCGTTTCACACCAGATGGAGAATCTAAAGCTGAACATTTTCAAGTATTTACTGACAGTGCAAAGCAATGAAATCTGAAATTCGGGGAAAGGCAAAACTTGGTGTGAGCTTAAAGGGACACCCTTTTAAAGTTGTGTTTTATTTTCCTGTGAGGTGTAAGTTGGTGTCAGAGCAATCAGAATTCCCTGCAGTCAGGGCACACAGCTCTGGGTCTGTGTTTGGATGGATTTTGGGAAAGACCCAAGCTTGGAATGATTTGCTCCGTGGTTGTATTTCCAAAAGTCAGTGCATGATTAGAGACATCAAGCCGAGCTATTTAGCCTTCAGAAAACCTGTGGAATTAACACTCTATCGCACTCTTTGGAATGCAGAGGTCTGCCTGTAGTGATTCCCTTTCCCAAGCTCTAGTGTTCCTTCCCCAGCATCATTCCTGTGTTTCTCCTTCCAGTGGATAATGGATGTGATCTTATGTAACGGGTTAGGAATTTACTGCGGAATGAAGACTCTGTCCTGGCTTTCCTTGAAAACCTACAAGTGGCAAGGACTCTGGAACATTCCAACCTACAAGTAAGTTGGGGAGGAGGGAACTCCACTGGCACAGCGAAAAGGTTGGGCCCCAGTTCAAGAGCTGGTTTGTTCTCTTTGGGTTAATAAAGATTAAAGAATTCCCAGCAGTTCAGGTGGCTCCAGGACTCAGTGACTTATTGCTGCAGGGAGGTTTGTTGCAGAGTTTTATTCACCTTGTGAATGGGATTGTTGGAATTAACACCTGTGTGTCCCAAACATTGCCTGATGGCTGGGAGTGAGGGCATGCTGTGGAAGTTGAGCTTATCTGATGAAATGGTTTAAGGAGATGCAGGAATCCAAGCTGGCATCATACTCCCGCTCACAGCAAGAATCTGTTTGGTCTTTTTGCATTCCCTAGTAACCAGAACTTCACAGGAACTGGGACACTGGGAATTAAAATTTAATAAATCCCTTGTAGTCGTGTACCAGTAATGACCCGTTGCGCTCTGTAGTGTCTTTGCTGAGCAGAGCAGAGCTGCTTACAAGAGTGGGTGTAGTATATTAAAGCTTAAATTGATAATTAAAATAACAAGCTCAGAGCTAATCTCATTAAGTTGTGATTTTAAGGAGTAAACAGAGGCATTTTGCATATCTGAACTGGTGTCTTAAATGCAAACGCTGGCAGATGCCTCTTGCCTGCTTTTCCTTCAGGCTGCAGTGGTTATTTTGCTTTTTTCCAGAGGCAAGATGAAGAGGATAGTGTTCCAGTTCACCCCGTACAGCTGGGTGAAGTTCGAGTGGAAGCCGGCCTCCAGCCTGCGCAGGTGGCTCGCCGTCTGTGGCATCATCTTCGTGGTGAGGACACCCTGCTGGCCCTTCTGTCCCCTGCCTGAGGTTCTGTGACTCAGGCTGCAGCTCTGGGGATGTTCCTGAAGCTGGGGCCAGGAGGGATCCCTTCCCAGTCCTGCAGAGCAGGGGGCTGTGTCCCTGTCTTTGGGACAGGTGACAGATTCACTGTAGAAAGGGTTGTCCTTGCTTGTGACCACTGTTGCTGGCAATGGGAGGAATATAAACTGGGATATTCGGGTTTTCAGCAAGTTGCTGCTCCCCAAAGCACAGGCTGTGGGTGAAAATAGCTCAGATACCTTGGTTTTATGCAGGTACAGGTCACATTACAGCTGGAAAGGACTGTATCCAAGGCCTCGGGCTCCTCTGAAGCACAGATCTGCTTAAATAATTCCATTCTCCTAGATTTTCTTTTTTTTTTTTTTTTCATTTCACTGCACAGACAGCACCTGAGTGGGTGGAATTGTTTTATGCTGGGAATGCAGCATCTGAAATTCATACCAGTGCCTGTGAAACTGAACTTATCACCCACATGACACTGATAGGGAGGGTAAACTGGGCAGTTTAAATGCCTTTTTCCCACTTCTGCCCCTTTGCCAGCCAGGGGACTTTGGTCTTTGTGCCATCCATGGGATGTCACTTGGCTCTGCTCTCAGCAACTCAAACTTATCTCAACCCAGCAGCTGTGAAATTTAACTAAATCCATCCCTGTGGCACTTGTGGTGATCCAGAGGCACTGGGCATGAACCAGGTTCAGTGGCACAGGACAGAGCTCTGTGTTTTGCCAGAACAAGCTCCCAGCACCTGATTCCTGCTGCAGGACACGTTGGACCAATCTCATGTGGCACACCAGGCCTGCTTTGTGGGAGGACTAAAAGAGTATAAATAAAATAGATGTTTCCCCAAAAGGTTGCTGGTTGCACCCTGAAGAAATTGGGGTTTAGGTGCTGCTGCAACAGAGATCCCAGTGAATTTATACTGGGCTGTGGGATTATGTTTCTTTTAGCACATCCCAGCTTCAGCTGACAGATTCTAAGCAGCTTCAGGTTCTGGCTCACTCCTTGGTTCAGCAATGCTTAATGGCCTTTGTTATCACTTCTTTTGAAGTGACAATCTGGTGTCTCTCTGCTCCCTTAAGCACATTGCCAGGGCAGCTGCTCAAGAGAACATTTTGCTCTTAATTTATAATCAACTTTCCCAAGTTGACTTGGAGGGTGAGTTTGAGTAACTGAGGAAAAAAACAAGACAGCCCAACCCCCCCAGGATGTGCAGCTCGGGCCTCTTGTTGTGGTGGGGCTCCCTCAGCTGGATTTTAAAGGACAGGGAGAGGAAAAGCTGTGCTTTTGGGTTTTGTCCTCAGTGTTTGTGCAAGTACTTTGGGCTCTTGGTTTGAAGTTCAAAAACTTGCTTGAAATTTGAGGGTGCTGCTTGTCCAGCTTTTTGTTGTGATTTTTAGTGCCTCTTCCAATGTAGAGGAAATGTTTAAAAACCCAATTGATTTTGGCTTGGTGCTGATGGTTCATTCGGTGATACTGAGCAGAAATGCGCTGGGAGGGCCATTCAGGGAGAGAGCGGCTTTCCAGGCTTCATCCAGTGGTATTTAATTCCAGTGTCGCTTCTCCCAGTTTCTGTTGGCAGAGCTGAACACGTTTTACCTGAAGTTTGTGCTGTGGATGCCCCCCGAACACTACTTGGTGCTGCTACGCCTCGTGTTTTTTGTCAACGTGGGAGGAGTGGCCATGAGGGAGATCTACGACTTCATGGACGACCCGTAAGCCCCACCTCTCTGTACTTCCCATGTCGAGCTCCACGTGCTTTGTTCTGAACTTGCTCCAGCTTGCTGGCATCCATCTCGGGCACCAGTTCAGCTTTTTGTCAGGGACAAAAAAAGGCCTAATCCCAAAGCATCTGCTTTGTGTTCCTTTGTTTTGGAGGTACCACTCTCACTGCCCCTGGTCAGAGAGCAGCTGTTGTTAAGGGCATTGTGTGTGCACTGTTAACCTCAGTGTCTGGTAAATGGTCTCTCTGTGGAGAAGGGAATGTGGAGATGAGCAGGAGTGTCCCTGGCTCGTGGGCAGAGGAGCGCTGCGCTCCGATTCCAGACCGAGAGCCAGGAACTGCAGTCCTTGGATGTGCCCTCTGGGGACATCGGGGCCCACACTGAAAAAGTGGGATCCTTAAAGGCACTTCTTTCCTTGAGCTGTCTTCCCCCTGGCCCTCTGGAGCTCTCCTGGCATCCTCTTGCAGGTCAGAGGCCCTTGGTAGCAGGATGTGCTGCAAGTGAGGCACCACACACAGCAGTGCATGTACTTGAGACTGTTCCCACCTCAGCATCATATTTGTCCTCGCTGCTTTTGTTTCTGCAGACCATGTGAGAGCTGAGAAAGCTTTGTTCTCAAAATCACCTTTTCTTTTAATGTCACAATCTGCCTGAGCCCACATCCTCAGCTTAAGGCACCGCCTGGCTTCCAGGGGTGTTCATTGTCTGTCGCTGACCAACGCAAAAAAGTGTCTGTGTTCAGAATTTAGGGTTCCAACATGGTCTGAAGATCAGTTTCCCTTGCAAGGCTTTGACTCCTAGAACTGGGAAGAAGGGCCAGCCCACATTGCTTAGTCGGAATTCAGGACATTCCGCAGGGGCAGGATGCCCTGCCCTTGGTGTTGGACCTTCTGGTTTGGGACGTGCCTCAAACTCACAGGTAAGAAGAGTCTGCCTCGCTGCTGAGCTCCTCTCCTTAGCACCATTCATCTTCTTGTGTTGGGGTTGGAAAAGCTCCTTAGCCCTCTGTTCAACCCCGTGGCACAGCACTGGAAATCTTAGAGCCAGCCCTCGCCATCAGAACTCATCCCTGGTTCCGATTGTTGCCGTTCTTTCTGCATGCTGGAGCAGCTCATCCTGAGCTGCACATCCCTGTCACTGCCACCACCTCCTGCCGTGTTCCCTGCTGGGGGAGGTGACTGCCCCCACATCCTGGGGTTCCTGGCTCTGCTTGATGCCCCCCAGAGCTGACATCAGGCTGCTCCTGCAGAAGGACAGAGCTGAGCACCCGCTCTTACCTGGTTCATTCTCTGCGGAGGGTTTTGTAATTCCTTCCTGCATTCCAGGCCATCCAGGCAGAGAGGATCTGCCCCCATTTAACAGCTTCACTTGCACATCATTTCAAGCCAAGGAATATTCCCATGGTGTTATAGGGGAAGAGCAGGGGAAGCATGATTTGCTCCATGGTTGTATTTATGAAAGTCAGTGCATTATTCCTGCTTGGAGGAGCAGGCTGTACCAGAGGCTCCTGGCTTACATCACATGGGAAACCTTGCTGACCTTTTCCTTTTGGAAACTCTTAATGCTCAAGGATTGGAATATTCCATTGCCCTTCCTTGACAAAAATGTGGCTCTCTGCCTTGTCTGGTGGTGATGGGATTGTCTGGGATGAGCTGATGAGGTCTCTTCAGCCAGCCCACTGTTGGTCTAGAAAGCAGTAAGATTCCAGTGTGAATTCTTTTTCCCATTCAGCATTCTGAGTATCTGCAGACAGTTCTGGGGCTTTGCTTGCAGGACCTTGGGCTGAGCACGGGGACAGTGTAGTGCCTGGAATTGCAATAGTCCCAAAAGAGGGGTGAAGCTTTCTCTAGTCCTCACACTCTGCCTCCCCGAGGACTGGATGTGTGAAATGTTCCTGACCAGGAGTGTCTTGATGCATTTGTAGCATTTGACCTAGTCACACATTCCTGATTGGAGTCTTCCTGTCATTTCCAAGGAATCTGCATCAAGGCCATGAATTTTTATCTCCTTCATCACAAGAAAAATCTTTCGCATCTTTCCTGAGTATTAGGGCAGGAAACCAGCTCTCTTCCTCGGCAGCCTTAGGGGCTGCTCAGCTCTTGTGTTGGGATTATCTTTGATTCTGTTGTCAGGGAAAGGATGGCAGAGGAGGAAGCAGCCCAGCAGAGCAGAAAGCTGCCTTCATCATCCCAGCAACTGGAATTCCCTGTGAGAGATCTGCTGCTTCCTTTCATCTCTCTGCCTGTGGGTTAGGGCTGGTCCCTGCCCGTTCAATCGGTCACCACCTGGAGCAGTTTCTGCAGTCCTTTCATCCGAGCTGATCCAGGCAGGATACCTTTTAAGAAGGAATGCACTCATCCCCTCTGTATCAGCAATCACCTACACTTGATTTATTCCATGTTTTTCCCCGTGTATTTGGATGGTTTGTTGTAGCTTGAACTACACATTGGTGTCAAATGTGGCTCTGGGCCTCGTGTGTGAGAAGCTCCTGTTTGGAACCATACCCTGAACATCAGCTGGTCTCAGGCTGGTCAGAGAATCGTTTCATGTGGATTTACCTGGGAATGGGGACACTGCCCTGCATTGTGTGGTGATGAAGTGTAACTTTTCTTGCTTTTAGAACCCCTGAGAGGAAACTGAACTAACACCACATGACAGTGTCATCCTGCAGAGCCTTAGTGCACGTGTGATCTGAACTAGACTTTGTAGGACTGTGCAGAGCTGAATGAAATCACTGCCCCAGCTGTCTTTTTGTGCAGATTTCTCCACATCCCTAATTTTACAGCGATGAAATGTTTTTGTCTGTGTCTCTCCTGCAGGAAGTTCCACAAGAAGCTGGGCCAGCAAGCCTGGCTGGTTGCTGCTATTACTGCCACGGAGTTCCTGATCGTCGTCAAGTACGATCCCTACACGCTCACCCTCTCCCTGCCCTTCTACATCACCCAGTGCTGGATCCTGGGGATTATCCTGGTGCTCACCTGGACAGCCTGGCGCTTCTTCATTCGGTGGGTGGGGCTGCATTTGGGGCTGGCCAGGGTTTTAGGAGGATTTGTTCAACCCCCATCCTCAGGAGTGCTCCCTGAGGACAGAGCACAGCTCTGCTGGGTGGGTGCAAGTTCTGAAATAGACAGGGAGTTCTCTGGACCTGATCCTGGCAGTTTCCTGTCTGGATCATGGAAAGCAGCTGCACATGGCCTAAGGAATTAGCAGCCTTCCAGTCCTGGAAAGGATCGAAAAGGAAGCTGGAGAGGGACTCTGCATATCAGGGACAGGCCGAGGGGGAATGGCTCTGCACTGACAGCAGGATGAGATGTGGTGTGGGGAAAAATGAGGGTGCTGAGGCTCTGGCCCAGGATGCCCAGAGAAGCTGTGGCTGCTCCATCCCTGAAGTGTCCAAGGCCAGGTTGGTTGGAGCAGCCTGGGGTAGTGGAATGTGTCCCTGCCCATGGCAGGGGGGTGGAGTGGGATGGGCTTTAGATTCCCTTTCAAGCCAAACCATTCCACGATTGTTCGATTGTTCACTGTGTTGAGGGGGCAGCAGTGGCTGCTCCTGCAGGATTGGCTGTTGTGATCTGGCAGAGGTGGGAAGAGCCAGGCCACCAGCCAGAAACACAAACTGCCAGTGAATCAGTGCCACCAGCAACTGCAGGAGTGCCCAGCCAGAGGCCCCAGTGAGTTGTTATCCCCAGGAAGCTCCGTGCAGAGAGGTTCCCTTGCCGTTGTTCCTGCAGGCTGGAATGGTGTGCTGTGTGTGTTGCAGGGACATCACCCTGCGGTACAAGGAGATCCGGCGGCAGAAGCAGGAGCACAGGCACGAGAAGGACAAATGCCTGAGCAACGGGGACGGACACTCAGCCCTGCTGGATGAACCCAACGGGAGCAAACTCCGGGAGAGGAAGCTCTGAGCGCGGACACGGGGCTGACGGGAGCTCGTGATGCCCGAGCGGGCCTGGTGCACAGTTCCAACCTTATCCTACCTAACTCCTAATTGTCGTTGTTAGCGTTCCAGCGTGTGGGAATCCTCTCGGGGGAGAATGGCACTGGCACAGCCGCCCCTCTCCTCGTGTCACCTGGGCAGGGCCGGAGGGAGTCTGTGTGGAGGGAGGTCAGCGCTGACCCCGCCCACGGGGCAGGGCCTTCACAGGGTGCTCTGTGTCTTCCTTGGACCCCAGTGCGGAGACAGGGGGCTCAGAGCCCAGCCCACAGGGATCTGCTGCTCCATTCCCAAGGAACTGAGAGCTCCGTGGGGCATTTGGGCATTAGGAACACTTGATTCGGAGTGTACAGAGACCAGGCACGGGAAGTGAATTCTGTTCTTCCTGCTGGAACGACCTGGAGCTGTGGAGGAGGATTGGGTGGAGTGTTCAGCGAGGTGACCGCGGATACACGGGGCCATGTGGCCAAGCTGCGTTGCTGGCACAGGATGAGCCACACTGCACTGCTGTTCCAGCTCCTCCGCAGGGCATCCCGCTGACTTCCAACGTCCTGGAGCGGCCTGCGGCACGTGGGTGGTGTGTCCCAGCTCTGGGCAGACAGACAGCTTCTCCTTAGCTCTTATTTCTAATTTCTCTTTTAGTCTCGGTCATCTCTTAAATGTAAGGGAAGGTGAAGTGAGAAAGGTCAACCTGCCTTCGCTCTGCGGAGTAAAATGTGTCACAAGCAGAAACTGGGAGTGTCCCATCAGTCTGGAGTTCTGTGCTTTATCCTCATCTGGGTTTGTGTCCTAACAGGGGGTTTGCTCTAGGGTCTGACAGAGGCACCTCAGGCTCTGCCACTCTTTGTCACTGCCCTATTCCTTCCAGGAGGGCTCCAGAGTGAGGGGTTTCTGGGAAAGCTGAGGCCTGCAGTGTCACACCCCCATCCCTGTCCCCCCTGCCAGCAGCAGGCCCAGGCCAAGCACGTCCCTGGCACAGCACAGCCAGGGAGCGTCCTGAGCCAGGCAGTGTTTCTGCTGGTGACTCAGCATCCTGGAAAGGGAATTGGAAGCCTGGGCTGCTTTGTTTCCCCAGGTCATTATACCAAAATGTGAAAGCTCCACTAATCCACATGGATTCTGTACCCTCTGCTCCAAGCCCTTATGTCACTGTCCCGGGCACTGACGTCACCCTGTCACTGCTTAATCCAATCTGGATGTTTTTCTGGGAAGTGCTTATCCAGAAGAAAATGACACAAACACCACAGTATAATTCCAAGAGCACAACCCCAGACTTCTGAAGTGGTAGGAGCTTGCAGAGCTGCTGCCCAGCACACATCTGGGTTTTTAATCCTATTTGGTCTTGTATGGGAATGACAGCCAGCATTCCCAGCTTTAGTGTCTCAAATGCTTTCCAGCTATAAAAAGTGGGAAGTTGGGGATCCCCAGTTGAGGAGGTGGCCAGGTCACCTGGGGGGACTTGTCACTGCACCCCTCTCCCACCAAAGGGCCACTTACCTGCGCTGGCAACACCTGGTGAGGAAATCCAGAAAGATCCAGGAGCTTTGACCTCATACGTGAACCACTAACTCATCTGTCTGCATCCAAGGGGTCCCGGGGTAGTCTGGATCCTGTCCATGTAGTTCTGCATCCTAGTTTGTCCTTTGGGACAATGTGGGTCCTCTCTGGTCACCTCACACATGGAGCCAGGGGGCTTGGGCTGCGTCCCTTCCAGCACTCGGGATGGGTGGGTGGATGCTGGGCCTTGAGGCAAGGAATGTGTCCAGGTTTTCGGGGAAAAAGGTGGGCTCTGGTCCTTGCAAACTCACCTGGATTTAGGAATCCTTTTGTGATTGTCTCAGAGCGGTGCTCGAAGCAGCCTCATAGGGAGGAGATGGAGGGAAGCCAAGAGTCCTCATGGGAATAACATTTGGCATGACCTAAAATGGGACCCTCCCTGTGGAGAGGGCAGAGGTGGCTGGCTCCTGCTTCCACACACAGGAGTGTCCAGCTCTCCTGGAACTGGTGCCCCACCTGTGGTCACACTGATGTCATGGAGAGCTTGGACAAAGGTAAGTGTTGGCTTTCAAAAGGAGAGATTTTTAATAGGAGAGTTGGTGTCCGTGTGAGGCTGGATGAACCCAGGTGCCCTGCTTGGAGATTTCCAAACCTCAGCCTGGTTCAGTCCCATCTGGAACAGCTCTGGGGGTCACTTTTGCCCAGAGTCTGGAGTGGTGAGCCTTGAGGTGCCCTGCAGGAGGCTGCTGGTCCCGGGCTGTCCTGCAGAGGGACATCCTGCCACATCCTTGGGAATGCAGAGGAGCTTTGGGAAGTGGCGGAGGACCACGATGGCCTGCTCTTTGCCGGCTGTACCCAGAGGAAGAGCCAGGAGGCCTCATGGAAAGGAGCCTTGGCTGCAGGAGGAGGCAGCTCTTCCACCCAGGCAGCGTTTTTGGTACAGTCACAACTTGCTGTGTTTTCTCCCTGAAAATGAACTTCCTACGAGGGAGATCATGGGAGCGTCTCCCAGTGCTGCCCTCCCTGGACCTTTGCAGAGCAGGGAGCCTGCAGCCAGTGCTGAGCTGGCCCTGTGGCTGGATGTGGGTGTTCCTGGGAATCACAGGTCCTCCGGAATGTCACGCTGCTCCTTGGCCTCTGATCCCTCTTCTCAGGTTCCGTGGGTGTTTTTTCCCCACCAAATCGCAATTATTCCATTTTCTCCAAGCAAAGTGTTTCTCCTCCTGTCTGAAATTGCTCCTTGCTGCCCTGGAAGTCGCCTGACATTTAGGTGAGGTGGCTGAAGGCAGGGAAAGGGAAGATCCCACAGGAGANCTCCTTGCTGCCCTGGAAGTCGCCTGGCATTTAGGTGAGGTGGCTGAAGCTATGGATATGAAGGCAGGGAGAGGGAAGATCCCACAGGAGGATGTGAAGACACAGGCTTTCAAAAGTCATGGTGTGGTGGGCATGGAGCCAAACTGTCCAGGGGGCTTTTGGGGTCGGATCCCAAAAGGTTCCACTTTCTGCTGCAGAGGGAGAGGATCTGATGGTTTTTCTTGGGAACATCTGAAGCCAAGACCTTGTTGGGCAGCCCCTGGTGTCCCCATGGCCAGGAGGGACACGCAGCTGGAAGCTGTTTGGGACAAGGGATAACCCAAGGATTCGGCTTTGGAGTGGTGACCCAGAGACCGCAAGGGGCTCTGCGCCCTTTCAAGGCCAAGGGGAGGGGACTTGGGACCCCGTGGAGAGAAACACTCGTCAGGGTCCATGGGGAGGAGCAGCTGGAGATGCAGAGATGCGGTGGGATGGACGAGAGAGCCCCTGGGAAGGGGGATTTGCGGATTTGGTAACGCCTGGTTCGGCCAGGCACACAGCAGTGGGTCTCTGGGGTGGGATGAGGGATCTGGCAGTGTCCCTCCTCACTCCTGGCTGGGATTTGGAGTGTGCTTGCAGGGGTTTGGGGTGAATTTTTGAGGGCTTTTTTCTATGGCAACTTTCTCAGGAAAGCTGGGAGCCTGGCAGGCAAACCAGAGTGAGACCCCCGGGATCCCCAGGCCGTGCCGGAGGGTTCGGGCCGGGCTGAGCCAAGCCCCGGGGAGGGTCTNCGGGGAGGGTCTGGCGAGCGCAGAGCCCGCCCAGCTCATGGCACGGATGAGCGGCGGCTCCGCCCCGGGCTGGGCTGGGCGAGGGAGCGGAGCCGCTCCCGGTCCCGCACCGCCGGGAAGCATCCCGGCTGCGGGGGGGACATCCCGGATCCCGGGCTCCGGATCCGCAGGGACCCCCGGGCAGCGGCGGCGGGCTCTGCCCGGTCCCCGCGGCCGGGAAGCATCGCGGGCTTGGGGAGGCCCGTGGACCCCGGGGCTGAGCTCGGGGACCCCCGGGCGGAGCGGGGGGCTCTGCCCGGTCC
>VYXF01005767.1:69005-85491 GCA_013397295.1 Polioptila caerulea | reverse complement strand
ACGGAGGGGTGTGCGCTGAGCCGGCCGCCGTAGAGCTCGGAGGACGCCCATTCCATGATGTGCCGGTGCATGCGGTACTGCACCGTCAGCATCCGCACCGCCCGCTCCCCGTAGTGCCCCGCCAGCCGCTCCATCAGGCTCAGGGACAGCCCCTCGGCCGCCGCCCTGCACGGAGAGGCACCTCGGAGTGGGAGTGTCCATCCCTGCCCCAGGGACGGCCCAGGGCGGGACGGGGCTCAGCCAGCCCTTCCCACACACGCGGTGACCGTAGGTGCCCAGGGAGTCAGTGGGAATGCTCTGGGAGCACCTGCACTCCAGCCCTGCTCAGCACCTTCGTGTGGCTCCCCTGGGGTGGCACTGTCACGCCTCTCCCACCTGGGTGCCAACAGACCCTCAGGTGCCATGAGATCAGAGAAGCCTGGACACGGATCCTGCCCCTGTAATTCCAGCAATGCCAACAGTTATGGCCTGTGGAGTCACCACCCCTGGAGATGCTCAAGGAACACCTGGATGTGGAACTCAGTGCTCTGGTCTGGCTGACGAGGTGGGGATCGGTCCCAGGGTGGGCTTGGAGGTCATTCTCACCCTCAGTGATTCCGTGATCCATCAGTGTAAGGCTACTCTGGTGTCACTGCAAGCTCAGCATCAGCATCGCCCAGTGCATTGGGATCAGAGCTACACCCCAAATTTTGGAATGCCTGGTGCTCACACACCAACCTTTGCCAACCCTTGCTGGTTTCACCAAGACCCCTGCTGCTCCAGCACTTCCATCCTTCCCTGGCCACTCACCCTGGACTAACCCATGGGTGCATGCACTCGTTGCTTTTTCATTCATTAAATCCCCATCACATGCAGCAGCGCCCCTTGTTCATGTATGTGGCACAAACAAATCAAATTCCAACTGGATTCAGCCTTTCAGGAGCCCATTTTCTTCTCTCCTGGCCTCACAGAGGGTCTGTTGGGAGGCACTGTCTGAGGAGGAAGGATGGAAGTCGCTGCGCTTGGATTTTGTGAGCGTACGGAGATTCTTCACACCGAGGCTGACACTGAGGGGTGCTGGCTGCTGCCAGACACAATGAAGCAGCATGAAGATGATGGAATGCTGACAGGCAACAGCTCAGGAAAATGCTTTCCATCAGGCTCCGGGGCACAGCACGCATCCAGTCCCTGCCGGGGGAATTCCAGTGCTACACGGCCCCACAGCGAGCGGATTGCTGTGGCACCAGCCAGCCCTGCCACGCTCACCACAGGCACTTGGGAAATGTGACAAGAGACTGCCAAGTCATTAAACCTGCAGAAGGGACACTTGAGGACAAATCTTTCCAAGAAGCCAGGCCTCATTAGCTCTCCTCCTCGCTGAATCATAGTATGCAGCACACAGGCAAAAAAAAAAAGAGGAATGACCTCTGGATGAACAGGGCTGCAGGATGTGGGAGGCAGCAGTTTGCCAGAGGTGGGCTGGGGTAGGTGGGATGAGGGGACAAAGCAAGATGTGGGGCTGGGGGATGCATTCCAGTTATCAGGAATTAAGCTGATTCTCCCAGCTCCGCTCTACCCACGGAGCCTGGATCTCCTGGACAGGCAGGAAATTTAGCAGGGAGAGCTGTTGGCTCTCAGGGGCAAGCACATGCCTGAAGCAGCCATAAAACCTCACAGCAACCTCAGGAATGGTGCTCTTCCCTACTCTTCCAGCACCATTTCCACCGTAGGGATTTGCAGGAGGTTATATGCTGAATTAATAATGAGGAATTAATCTGCTTGAGAATATTTCACCTGTTAATAATTTTCTATTATTTTATAACTCAATTAATTCCTATGGTGGTTGATTTCTCTGCCAACGAAATCCCGAGTGCCCTGAGCAGATGTTTTTTTACCTATTGATTGCTTTAGAGAAATAAAATTGGGATAAGAGGTTAGACAGACAGAACCTTGCATGGGATGCTTGGGAATATTTACTTTAAAGTACCTAAAGTACAGCTGGGAAAGGCAGAATTCCTCAACCCAGCCCACAGCAAGCAGGATTTGTTGCTAACAAGGTTTCACCTTGTTTTGCCTGCAGGAGATGCTGTGCCTGGCCAGCCTGCCCTGTACGTGTCCAGAATGATCAGTACTAGGAGAAAAACAGGAACTGTTTCCCATGGAAGGCTGGAGCTGTGTCCTCAGTCATGGGATTTTTAAAAATTATTCATCCCTGAGACAGGAGATGCTGGTGCGACTGATGCCTGCAATATACACTGGATTTGGCTGGAAAAGCCTGGAGAAGGAGGTCCTTGTGTTCTCCCGCCTCAGGAACTCCACATTAATGGAGTTAATTCATGGATGTGCATCAGGACATTCCAGCTGTGCAGGCTACCAGAGAAACCCAGTGGCACTTCAGTGACAAAGTGAAAGTCAAGTCCATTCAGACCTGGCCTGGGACTCAGCACATGGATTTGGGATGGTGCAGACATCCCAAAACTGAGGAGTGACAAACAAGATGGCAAAATATCCCTGTGCTCATCCAGGAAAGGGGTTTGATAAGAGGAGCAAGAGGTTTGATAAGCACCTGCTGGTATCTGAGGGGAGTGAAACCAGATTAATACATCAGAGCCCTGATGTGGAGACAAACTCATTGGGAAAAGGATAGAATGTTGGGCAAACAAATGTTCCTGTCACACTGCAGGAAGTGCCCTGGCATGGGGATGCCCACAGGGACAAGGGCAAAATGGAGCAAGAGGACCTCCAAGATGGAAGCTGCTGCCTGTGAGCCTCAGCTGGAGCTGCTGAGGGGGAATCAGAGGGGGCTGGAATTTGCCAACATGGACTGGAAGGTATGTGGGGATGCCATTTGCATCCTGGGACAGCTCCAGGCTGTCAGAAAGCAGGGAAGAAAAGCAGCTTCAGAGCCTCCATCAAACACTCCCTAGGCTTCACTGCTGATAGGAACAGGTAAATGCTGATTCCATGGAGGAAAAAGCAGGTAACAGGAAGGTGGATGGAGTCCCACAGCATTCCTGCTGGACAGAGGCTTTTTGCCTGAGCAGGGCTGACTTCCCCTGCTGTAGTAACAGCCGAGCCTCCTGCCAGCCTGGATTCATCCTGGATAACTTCAGACCCTTCCCCGTGTCCCCAAAAATAGGAGGCCACCCACTCCAGGCCCGCTGTCATCAATGGAGAAGGGGAAGGTGGGCGGAAGGGTTGGAGTCCTCCGCATGAATCATCCCTGGAAATAGCTCCTTACTTCCCCTGAACCACAGAGGAGGTGGCAGGTGATTTGGGGCCTTCTGAAGCTCTGGAGATACCCACGGAAGGAGGTGGAAGGGATCTCTGCCTCTGCGCCGCTCCCCGGGCCTGCAGGGAACGTGGAAAGCCCAGAATGGGGCTCCAGCACCTCATTTATTTATCCCAGTGTTCAGTCTGGGAAAGATCTTCAAGATCTTGGAGTCTGACGTTCCCCCAGCACTGCCCAGGCCACCAAGTCGAAGATGATGGAGAGAAAAGCACAACTCCTCAAGCAGGAGGAGATCCAGGAGCTCTGCAGGATGTGAGGAGCTTTTTGCCGCCAGCTCCAGCCAAGGCTCCTGGCACCAGCCACCGTGACAGAGCAGAAAAAAGCAGCTGCTCCAATGTTTCTGGAGTGAAGAAAAGCTGCTTTTGTCTCAAAAGAGGGAGCCAAAAGTGACACCCGCTGAGCGTCAGCCCCGTTCCAGAGTAACAGAGCCGGGATTTTTGCTGTGTTTTGCCCTTAATCTGACAGTCTGGGGAGAAAGCCAGGCTGAGGCTGCTGAGGTGGATCCAGCTGGATGGGCGCTATGGAGCATTATGGAACTACTGATGGAGTTTTTCAGGAGGAGAAGGGGAACTTTGTGCACCACTTATAGAAGATAATGATAGCCCTGAAATTAGAAGGACCAAATGGCCAATTTCTTCTTGCTTCCAACAAGATACTACTCCAAAAAGTGCCTTGCTTGGAAAATCCAGGCATGGAGAGCTGGCCTGCAAATTTAAAGGGAACAAACAGCAGGACACCAAGAGTGGAGAGCTCTGGAGAGGCTTTTGGAGCTCACCAGCCTGGACACTTCCAGGCAGCTGAGCATGTGTTTATCACCTGCCAAGATCTGCAGAGCAGCAAGCTTCTGGGCATCTGAGAGAGGTAAAATGAGAGGATGCTGCAGCCCCTGCATGTTGTTCTCTCTATCTCTTGGCCCTGTGCTGGGAGCTGCTGCCTGCCTTGGATTTTTCATTTCCTGTGTTCAAAATTCAAGTGAGATGGCAGATATGTGTCTTGTTCATTATTTTCTGGAAGCAGGAGAGGATGTTTATGAAGTCAGCCCTATTTCTCTGCTTCTGTGGTTCAGTAATTCCAGATCTGGAGCTGCCTAAACCAGATAAACATGAGCACATTTATGTTTTAAATTACTCAGAGATTCCTCAGTACTCTTTGGAGCATCCCCCTGGAAGCACAGGCAATTTTCACTATCCACAGATCTTTTCCACAAACTAACTGTTCTTATTACCCACGTTGAAGGGGTTGGGAGGTTTTACAATCCCTGAGGTGTGCGATAATGCAGCATCTCACTGGGCCAATTCACATATTAATACATTAAATAAATAAATGTGGAAACCACAGAAGCAGAATTAAGGATTGGATTAGCCTGAGGATGAGCCCAAATGCATTCCACAGAGCCTGCAGGCAGCACAGATCTCCACCACAAAACGTCTCCAACGACGAGGATTCGGCAGCTGCACAAAGAACAGGAGGATCCAGGATTGTTACCTTTGGGAGATGATGGTGGGGGGCAGCTGCTTGTGATCCCCAGCCAGGATGCACTTGGGAGCCTTCAGCAGAGGGATCCAGCAGCTGGCTTCCAGAGCCTGGGCACACTCATCAATCACCACCAGGTCAAAGTGGGTTTCAGGCAGCAGCTTCAGGGGGCCATCCGAGGAAGCACCTGGCGGAAGGAGAAGGTTCCCAAGTGAGCAGGGAAGCAAGGAAGAGCGAGGAACCTGCTCTGGAAACAAACCTCACAAGCTGTAATAGTGACTGAGGCACGTGGAATAGTGTTCCTTTGCAGAGATTTAGGAATTCAGCCCTGCCAAACATGTATCCATTGATATGTGTAAGTCAGGATTGTTTTTGCCAGTTCCTCTTTGTCCTTTTTTCCCTGGCATCTGGGTCCAGAAGCTTCCAAGTATCTTTGGGAACAGCAGTGAAACCCAGATGCCAAAGAGAACAATATGCTCCAGTGCTTCATCTGGAGCAGAGAAAGGAACACCCACCTTCCTGCTGCCTCCCAGCGCCAAAAAATCTCCTCATCCCCAGCTGGGAGGGTGAGGGACTGACTGGGGATCCACCTGTCTGGTAACTGAGGGACACCCTGAGAGGGGGAGATGGGCTGACTCTGCTCCTCCTCGTGGCACTGGGAAGAGGGAAAGGAGACAGGAACCAGACAGCCACAGCAAGGGCTAATTTTTACCATCAGAAGTCCATTTGTAACATTTGTCTCCTTACAGACATCCTGCTCTAACCCAGACCTACTGATACCAATCCATACATTGATCAGAAATCTGAATTCCAGGGGCATCCAAATCTCCCTGCAGTTCACAAAGAAGGAGGATGCAAAAGGAGGAGGGCAGGGTGAAGGTGCCAGTCTCCCAGCCCAGGGGATTTTTATTTGCAGAAATGTTTTTTTCCAAAGCTCATGTGCTATTGCAGCTCTGAGAGTGGGGATTTGGCTTTGCCACTGTAAATCCTGCTGCCTCTGCATCACTTCAGACATTCCAGTTTTCCTTCCAAAACTGTTTTCCAGCCTGTATGAATCTGCTCTGGTGAGTTGTACGGTTATAACTCGACTTTTGCCACTTGCACAGACCCCCCCAGCTGGCTGGGAAGCTCCAGTTCCAGGGAGAATCACAGCTGATCAACAAAAATACCAGTTCAGCTGGGAGAAGGAAACCTCCCCCTTTCTTTCAGGCCAGCAAAAAGGAGTGAGAGGCCAACTCCCAGGGACTAAGACACGGAAGGATTTATCTTTCCCCTAACCTTCATTCCAGTAACTTGCTTTTTTATGACCCCAAATTATTGATGTTTCCTTTCAGCAAATGACCCTTGAGCAACCAGATCAGAAGATTTTAAGTGGGCCCTGGAGCATGAAAAACCTGAGCCAGCAAAGCCCTTCCACACGTGCCGAACCTTCCCACCTGCAGCTTCCCAATGGACACCTGGACCTGCTCCCTAAAATCCGTGTCACATCACTGGGGTGAGTGCAGAAGCAGCCACATGCAGCCTGGGAGCAGGCTCTGGAAACACGTGCTGGATTCCATCAGCCCTGGAAAGGATCCAAGCAGGGAAGCAGCCCCATGTGATTTATGCAATCAGGAGCAGATTGCACACCTCCAGCAGCACTTGTTTACTCCCTGCACTCCCAGCTCCTACTCAGAGCTAACAGGGGCCCTTCCAGATCCATATTCTAGGCTCAGCAACATCCTGTGCCACGGTGGAAGCTGGGAGAATCCCACTGGGAGACTTTGCTGAGCTCCTGGGAGCTTGGAGCAAGTGTCCCAGGTATCCCAGCACGATGCTGCCTTGCAGAGCACGTGCTGCACCTGGCAAAGGGAGGGAAAACAGGAGGATCTCACACCTGTGTTGGTGGCAAGGACAACGGTGGCCTGGCTGAGGGCTGCAGCCATGGCAGCCTCTTCTCGCTCCTTCAGCTCCTTCCTCAGGCTCTTAATCTCACCCAGAAAATGGCTTCGCTCTCCCTTGTCTTGGGCCTTTTTGGTTTTTGCCTAGAAAACAGAAAAATTGGGATAGAGCCAACTGCTGCTACTCAGTTCTGGCCGTGTCTGTGACCAGCCAAAGCATCTGGGCATGGAGCAGGGAGGAATGTTTGGGAAGAGGGGTCTTGTTCCTCTCCTGGGGGAGGGACTGGGATTTCCTATCTTGTTCTGAGGAAGCAGAGCCCTTCTGGAAGCAGAAGGGCTCCCCAGGCCCCAGCAGCAGCTCTGCCACCTCAAACTGGCCTCTCTGAGCTGCTGGAAAGGATCCAGAGCAGCACCCAGACAGGCCCAGGGCTTTTTTTAGCAGGTATTAAATGGATCTACAACCCCAACCCACCAGCACTGCCAGAGCAGCAGCCATGGGACCACAGCTATGGCTCACTGAGCAATCCCAGATAGAAATTGGGATTATTTCCCTGGAGGTAAGGCTGATGGCTTGGGAAAGGTGAAAAAGCTGCAGACAGAAGCTCTTCTATGCAGCCAAAATAGTAAGACAGGCTGGTTCCTAGAGTCATCCTAGCTGTGGATGGATGGATGGGTGGATGGGTGGATGGGTGGATGGATGGATGGATTTATTTTCAGGTCTAACATGGATCAGCTCACTCCCCTGCTTTGGCTGAACTCATGGGTATTTAAAACTCTGACACCTCCATGTGTCTGTCAGGTGTGGTTGAAATGGGCTCAGGAATTCCAGGGGTGGGATCACAGGCCCTGAGGATGTGGTCAGTCTGGATGTCACCCATTCCTAGTTAGGTATTAGGAATATCAGCTCTAATCATCCCCACCTGCCTCTTATGGGTTCTCCCAGCCACTCAGTCTGGCTGAGTCTATTTAAGGCCAGCTCATGGAGTGAGCCTGGTTTCTTTCCTGGTTTCCCTGCCTCATCCTCCTGGACTGTTCCCTGATCCTGCCCAGCATCCCTGGATGCACCTGTGCTGCATTTCTTTCTCAGGTACTGTGGGGCTGAAACCTTGCTTGGGCAAGGAGTATCCAGAAGCTGAGGTCCTGGGAATTTCGAAGCCAGATGAGGGAAGGAGGCACAAAACTGCAGGAAATGCCCCAAGAGGGCACAGGTTTTCATTTCTGTTATTGCTCCTCCTGTGGGCCAAGGTGAAGGGAAGGAGAGAAAAGAGTCAAAACGTGAAGCTGCAAAGGGAGAAATTGTTCCAGGGAAAAGCAGGGAATGTGGCAGTGGAGAAACAGAGGCAGGAGGAAAAAAAGATGGGTCAGGACCTTGGAGATGAGCTCTCTGCAGCCAAGGGCAGCTCCTGTGACAGACTCCTCCCAAGGAGATGAAAGGAAAAATAATCACCAGCGAGAAAGATGGAAAATAAATTAAGAAGTAAAAAAATGGCTTTTGGACAGTGCCACCAGAAAAGGGAAGGAACATAACCTAATTATCATCAAATCCTCACCCCAAGTACTGGAGCTATGTTGTAAGAGAATGTTAGGAAAATTAGGGTGAGAAAGAAGAAATTAAGGATGCATTTTTAAATGTGCTCTGTGTTCTACTTGAGGTGGCTGAGAGTGGGAGGGAGTATCAGGACAGGCAGACAGCTTGTTAGGAAGTGAATTAATGATGGGAATGTTTCTCTGGTAAAGAGGAGGGCACGGATCAGGCCAGACAGGTGATGTGAGGAGCAGCAGCTCCCCACACAGCAGCAGGGATTGGAATTGTCCCACTTCCATGAGGAGCACATGAAGATCAGTGTCATGGGTTGCAGTGCAAAATGTAACCAGAGCAGTGTTCCATTTGTTGGAAACTGGGGTGGGGGGTGGTGTAATCTTCTGTCAATGGCCCAGCTGATAAGAAACCAGCTGGGGGAGTTTCTTTATCTCTTCCACACCCATCCTCCCTCCAGGGAGAGATCTTCTGCTAATGGGCCATTGAGTCCACTGATAAAATGACATCATCCCATTGGGAAATGCTCCATCCAGGGGGAGGAGCCAAGCATTCCTACCTGGAACAAGCAGCCTTTTCCACTGGACTCCCAGAGGAAGACCAGGCCCATCTCTCTCCACTGGACCTTCAGCAGAGGGCTGCACCTTTCTACAGGATCACTGCTCCAACAGAGCCACATCTGCCACTCCAGGAGGGCTGCAGCCACCATTTAATGGGACTGCCACCAACACCCTGACCCACAGGGTGTCAGGTTGGATTCTGACTCTGGCAGTGGGTTTGTTTCTTTTGTAATACAGCATGTGTGTTGTGTTTTATTTCAGTTCTCCTAATAAAGAACTGTTACTCCTATTCCCATATCTTTGCCTGAGAGCCCCTTAAATCCAAAATTATAATAATTCAGAGGGAGGGGGTTTACATCCTTCATTCCAAGGGAGGTTCCTGCCTTCCTCAGCAGACACCTGGCGTTAAACCTCGACAATCAAAGACTCCCAGAACTGTTTGAAGGGTTAGAAGGGACCTTCTGGATCATCTCCTTCCACCCCCTGCCATGGGCACAGACACCTTCCACTACCCCAGGCTGCTCCAAGCCCTGTCCTTGGGCACCTCCAGGGATGGGGCAGCCACCAGACCTCCATCCCCTGGCAGGGAAGAGGTCCCCCCTCACCCCTGCCCTCCCCAGGGGCCGGCCCCACGCACCCAGGCCTGGTCGATGTCCCTGCGGATGTCGGCCACGATGCGGGCGCGGTCCCCGCGGGCCAGCGCGGCGTCCAGGCAGTGCTGCTGCAGCGGCGGCAGCAGGCGGGCGGGGTGTCCCAGGCGCAGCAGCCGCGCCCCGCGGCCCGCCAGCCGCTCCGCCACGTTATCCACGGCCACGTTGGACGGGGCACAGCACAGCACCTGCGGGGCACAAACACCGCCTGGGCACGGCTGCGGGCACCCAGGGGTGCGGCAGAGCCGGCCCAGAGGGACACCAGAGTGCTGCTGCTGGCAATGAAGCACCGGCACCGCCGCAGCATCCCCCTCCCTGCTTTGCAGCGCTTCTGTAGGGTGAACACCAACCCTGAGCTCTGGCAGCGCCTCACTGGAGCTGCTGGGGAAGTCCCTGGTCCCTGCAAGCCAAGCCAGGCTCTGGATTAGCACAGATCCAACGGGAGCTGGTTCAGCTGCCACACAGCCCAGGACTGGGCAAAA
Source organism: Polioptila caerulea (assembly GCA_013397295.1). Taxonomy (NCBI): domain Eukaryota; kingdom Metazoa; phylum Chordata; class Aves; order Passeriformes; family Certhiidae; genus Polioptila; species Polioptila caerulea. The sequence continues at coordinate 75,638 of VYXF01005767.1, read as the reverse complement.
TAATCAGAGAAACCTGGAACGGTCTGGGTGGGACCTTAAAGCGCATCCAGTACCCCTGACCATGGGGCAGGGACACCTTCCATTAGCCCAGGCTGCTCCAAGTCCCATCCGATCTGGCCTGGAGCATTTCCAGGGATGAGGCAGCCACAGCTTCTCTGGGCAACCTGTGCCAAGGCCCCACCACCCTCACAAGGAAGGATTTCTTTCCAATATCCAATCCAAATTTCCCCTCTTCCCACTTGAAGCCGTTTCCCCTCGTGGTATTACCCCAGTTCCTGATGAAGAACCCCTGCAAAGCTTCCCCATAGGCCCCTCCCGTGACTGGAAGGCTGAGGGAGGGGCCTTTGGAGGTCTGAAGGGCCTTTGGAGACTGAGGTCTCCAAACAAGGAGATGTGGTCACTGGTAGCCACCTGAGGTGGTCCCTGGCACCAAGCCTCACCTTCAGGCCCTGCTGCACAGCCTGCAGGATGATCTCCACCAGGGTCGTGGTTTTCCCTGTGCCAGGAGGCCCGTGGATGATGGCCAGCTCCCTCTGAGCCAGGGAGAAGGACACAGCTTCCCTCTGAGACTCATCCAGGGAGGCATTGAAGAACTCCAGAGGCTCTGGGGAGACAGCAGGAGAGTTACTGGGACCTCAGCCCCAACTGGGGAGAGGCTGAGAAGCACAAATCCAGAAATAAATGGAGCTCTCTGCAGCCAGCCCAATTCCATTTGATAATGAGAAGAACATTGGGAGGAAAGCATTGAGGGGGCTGGAAGACCCCAGAAGGTAAAAAAAGCTTTTTATGCTTCCAAAACAAACTCCCTCCCCATCCTGCATCCATGCTTCCCCATTCCCTCCCTAGCCCTGACACTTGGCCTTCAGCCAGTCAATAGTGGAATTCCCAGAATATAGGAGGCATTTAGCTTCTCCTGCATCAAACAGGTAGATTTTCCTGGCTCTGGAGGGAGCTCTGGGTTTGTTTTGCAGCAGAACCAGCATCTTGAGTGAAATCTTAAATGAAAATTGGGGAGGAAGTAGCAGAGCTGGCAAACAAATCCCTGCCAGTGAACAAACCCAATGCAGCACCAGTGACAAAAGCAGAAAAACCTACAGAGTCTGTGAGCAGAACAGAGCAGCCCTGTGGTGGTCAGCCAAGCCTGGGAATAAAGGCAGGAAAAGGTACAAAGAGCAACTTAAATGATAAAACTAAAATTAGTTTCTGCTTCAATAAAGGGGGGAAAAAGAGAAAAGAATATGCAAATTGCATTAGAAGAGAATTGGTTTCACTGCAGAGACCGAATTCTCAAAAGCTGCTTTTTAACCTCCCAGATTTATCTCATTTAGGCCCAAATTTATTCTCATTTCCCCCCCCCCCTCCCCTAATCCTAATGCTAATCTCCTTGTTCATTATGGGAGTTAATTACAGCAGGGATGATGACTCATTACACCGAGGTTTCCCGAAAATAACGTTCCCACAAAAGCTTATGTAAGCCACTTCTCTGGGCATCCTTCCCTGCTGGGCATCATGTGGTTCATCCTTCCCTTCGGATCAAAAACAATTAAAATTCTCCTGGTTTTAGGCAGGTGAGCCTTTGTGTGGCCTGTGGCTTTTGAAGCAGCACCACTGGATGAGGTTAAACAAAAGACACGCATTGAGAAGGGGGTGATGAGAGAGAAACGGGGCTAAAGGTGCTCTTTGCTGTCACTCTGCCTCTTGGTTTATATGTAAATGTTGGGTGAGTGTGTTAATGACTAAGACAAGACCAGGAAGCATCCCATGGGCTGGGGAAAAAGCAAGAGTTAGCTTCAAAGCCAACAGGCTTTTCCCAGAGTGAGGAACAGCCGGGATGTGGGAGTCATTGATGCTTCCCTGCTCGAGAGTGAGCTCAGGAACTTCTCCAGGCCTGTGCCCACCCTCATCCCTCCTAACCACATGCTGCCAGGAGCTGCTGTGTGGGAAGGCTGGGAATGTGCCTCTCCTGGGCTGGCCATGCTGGTGGGGAGGAGGGAAGAGCCTCTTACGGGATGCTGTGGCTCCCCCAACCTCTTCTCCCTGCAGCAGCTGCGCTCCAGGTTATCCTCACACGAAGAAATCCCTGGAATGTGCCTCGCTGGTGGCCAGGTAATTGTGCCCTGATGCACAACTCCATTTATTAGGGTTAAGAACCAAATCACCTTGGCCATCCAAGTTGGTTGGTGCCCCAACATTCCCAGGAACTGAGATGCTTTTCTGCAGAGTTCCAGCAGCTCTGGTGAGGCAGTGGGCTGGGGGGGTGATATCCAAGCCCAGGGAAGGGGTCTTTGCACCAAAAATGGATGGGAACAGCCCTTCCTGGGAGGAAGAGCCCAGGTTTTCCAGAGCTGGAAGCTCTTTCCAAGGCATATTCCTCCCCAAGAGCAATCCAGACCACCCCAGCAGCTCCTCCTCACTGCAGCCAATGCTGCTGGACAAAATCCAAGTGGGTACTGCAGCCCGGATCAGAATTTTCCCTGTTCTCCAGAGGAAATATCCGGCAGCTGAGTTGTCTGGACTGCTTAGTCTTCCCCAAGAATCTCAGAGGCCCCTGTGATGAAAAGAGGTATCACAGAGCAGAGGGATGAAGAGCATTTTAGATTTTTTTTTTGCAAGTGACTTGTGCCAAAAAGCCAAGAAAGTCTTGCTGGAAATCCCTGGTGCTTCCCCAGTGCTCTGCTGCCAGGTTGGCTTTTCCTGAGGACATTCCTGCCTTTTCACCAGGATTTTAAATTGCTTCTTTCCCTTTTCAAATGTTTTTACAACTATGGGCAGAGCTGGACACAAGCCAGGCTTTCTGGTGGCAGGAACAAGGTAAAGCATTCCTGAATTTCTCCAGCCCAGGAGCACAGGAGAGAGCTGGCAGCTATCAGCTACCTGCACAGGTAAAGCAGAACCTGCTTTCCAAAGGCAAGAGGGACATGTCCCTCTTGGAAGGCCAGGAGGAGCAGAGCAAGCAGAGCAATGCTGGCCTCTGCTGGCAAGCAAAGCCTCTCCACTCCCCCCATTCCCAAAATGGAGGGGTGCAGGGATCCCACATGGATGCTGGGAGCAGGGCAGGATTGTTTGGAGGAGATTCCAGGTGTGGAAGCTCCAGCAGGGCCATGGGTGGAGATCAAAGTGGGAGGGAGACAAGGAGGGCATTTTTGACGGGTGAGGACCTGGATTCTGCTGCCTGGGAGTCTGGTAAGGGCAAAATTCCTGCTCAGTTCAGACTCTGCCCTTTTTGGAGAAATTATTCACCCATTTGGAACCTTCCTGGAGGCAGCAAGGTGAGGTGTGGAAGTGCCCTGTGCCAGTCCCAGTCTTTGCTGCAGATCCCAGCTACCCACTGGGGATCCCTTTCTCTCCTTTTGACAGTTCCTTAGGTTATTCTTCCCACAGCCTGCCCCATGTTTTTGTGTCATGCCAAGGGTATTTACTGCTGCATGTTTAAGTGTTTTGAAAGGACCTTTGAAAGGATGCTGTTGTTGGGCTGATGCTGTCTGGTAATTAATTACTGAAAAGCACAGCAGCATCAGAACCCACCTACGAGATCCCCTGATTGAAAAATTAGGATTCTCATCTTGTCCCCCACACTTAAAAAAAAATCAGATTCAGGCTTCTGCTGCTGCACATTTCAGCTGCTGGAGTGGATTTTGCCCTCCCTCCCACCCGTGGCTCCCTGGTTTCTGAGGGAAGCGAGCTTGTCTCGCATCCCAGAACGGAGCTGACACAGATGTGTGTCTAGACAGCCAATTTCATGAGCTGCCCAGGGCTTATTGACTCAGCCTGTTGCTGCTGGGTTTGTTTGAGGCCAGGTAATGGATGGGATGAGGCAGATCCCCAAAGAAACCAGGCTAATGGGTGCTCTGTCATGGAAGGAGAGGCTGTGACACGGCAAAGCTTGCCTGAGTGCTGTGAGGTTTGTCTGGCAGAGCCCTTCAGCTCAGGGCAGGCTTATTCCAAGTTATTATCCCTTAATTCCTGGCTGGTACAACATCTCTCTGGCTGGGGGGAAAGCAGCTCTGAAGGGAGGAGGTGAAGGCAAGGCCTTTGTGTTCATATTGCACCTCCTCTGTCTAACGTGGCTCAGTCTATCCATCAGTATTCCCAGGGCTGAGGAGATGGAAAATTCATCTCTGCTCAGCCTGGCCCGGCTGAGTGATGTGGTGAAAAGGAGTTTTCCTTCATTGGAGGCAGTTCTGCTCCCTCAGGGTTAAAAAGCACTGTTGAGGAAAGTGGGTTGATTAAAATTTAATTCTTTTATTTAATATTAAAACCTTGAGTGCACCAAGGTCCCCAGGCAGCCAAAGGGCTAAAAGGTTTGACTCAGACTGGGATCAGTGCTTAGAAAAATGGGGATAGGACTCATTAATAACTATTTTTTGTCCCTGGCACATCCTATTGGAATTCAAGCCTGGCTGGAGGGGATGGGAGAGAGGCAAACCATGCTGGGCAGCCAAATTCAGGAATCCAAGGAAGACAAACAGTGCAGGGAGCTGGGGAGGGGAGGAGAAGGGGCAGAACCCTGGCAAGGATGGATGGCACGAGTGGGGACAGCAGATCTGAGCTCTGTACATAGCTTAGACACAGCCCACCCTGCTGGGCAGCCCAGCCCACCCTCAGCCCTCATTCCCAGATTTTTGCATCCTTCCCTTCTGCCAGGGGATAGCATCCATTAGCAGTTGTTGATATCTGACAGCTGCTGATCAGGGGCTGTGCTCTCCCCAAAAGGTGAAGCTCTGTAATTTCATCTTTGTTTTTTCCAAAGAAGCACAACAGAGTGGATACTACTTATATCCAAGTCTTTGCCAAGGTTCTTTCCATGAGGAAAAATGTGTCCAGTATAAACCAGTATGAACACAATGCCACCAGTTGCAGCACCGCTGACGACTCGCATTGAACACTGGGGTCTTTTCTGGAAAAATGTGAATAAAAACTGGGATCAGAGCTATCTGTGTTCTCATGTGCAATTCCCAAGGATGCCAATCGAGCCTGTTAAAAAAGGAACCTTACTTGTTTCAGGGAATGCCCTGGGAGCAGAGGCAAAGAAGAGGACGTCGATCAGGTCGGAGGCTGGGCCACCACGGTACTGCCTGAGTTCAGTCAAAGCTCTGCCAAAGAAGGGAATATCCAGGTTACAGGCACAGCAGGAATTCTCTGGAGACTCCCAAGTGCCCAGAGACAGGCTGTGAGTAAGGACTGAACTATTCCAAAGCTGAACAATGCTACCCCACAAGACTAATCCCACACAATTCCTGCATCTCCCAACCCTTGCACACACATCCCTGTGCTGCTCAGGCTTCCACTTCCCATTGTCCCTGCCTGGTAGAGCCAAATGTGCTTTTTCAGGATGTTTATCCAGCAAGGAGCTGTTCACTCCTCCTGCCAGGATGGAAAAGGCCCTACACAGAACCCAAAGTGTTCCAGAGGCAATGCAACGGGACCCAAACACAGCAGGGAGAGGGAAAGGGAAGAGCAGGACCAGCCAGCAGGTGGGCAAACTGGGGCTGTTGTGAGGCTCTGGAATGACAGATCCAAAGTGGGAAGGGTATGGGAAGGGCTTTAGTTAGTTAGTTTGTTTAGTTTAGATAGTTTTCCAGACCAAACCTGGCACCCCTCATCCTGCTGGGCAGAGTGAGCCCTCACCTTTTGAGCCTGTTGTAGGTGACGTCGTTGGCCAGCTTGAGCAGGCGGAAGGAGCGCTCGTGGTCCAGGGCCAGCTCCCCATCCCGGGGCTCCTCCAGGGCCACCGTCACTGCCTTGGGGGTGACACGTGTCACCACGCCCGTGCACAGCGGGTCCCCCTGCCCAGCTGACTCGTAGAGCCCCACGATGTCCCCTGCAAACGTTTGAAGGGACAGAGTGAGGCTGGGGAAAATGTGTCACTGTCCAGGGAAGCTGCGGCTGCCCCACCCCTGGAAGTGTCCAAGGCCAGGCTGGATGGGGCTTGGAGCAACCTGGGCTAGTGGAAGGTGTCCCTGCCCGTGGCAGGAGGTTGGAATGGGATGAGCTTTAAGGTCCTTTCCAACCCAAACCATTCTAGGACCGTATGATCTCTTTCTTTGGAAAGACAGGAGAGTCACTGACCAGGCCCAAAGCTGTTGGAGGGCAGCTCGGTGTCCGAATCCCTTTTCCTGGGCTGGAATGTCACGAGGAGACGCCCGTAGAGGCCGGTCCTCTGGCTGCTGACCTGGAGCTTGAGCAAGCAGACTCCTCTGCGCTGCAATTCCTTCAGGGAGACGCTCTCCTGCCATGTCCTGGGAACCACACGCGGGTGGGAATGTCACGGGGTGAGGCTGAGGGCCACGGCTCCAGGCGCCAGAGCGCAGTGACTTTCTCCTGGCACCTCCATCCTCGTGTCTGTACCCCCAACAAGGGCATCCAGGAGGGTGACTCGGTCCTGCGGGGGCAACTCCAGCAGGATTCCCCAGGGATCAGAGCCCTGCGGGGTGGCGTTCCTATTGGGGTGGGCTGGTGGGGAAGGTGGGATTCCAGCAGCATTCCCACAGGGGACAGGAGGGTTTCCTAGGGGTGACAGGGAGGATCTCTCAGGGTTTCCATAGGTGACAGCGGGTCAGAGGAGGGGTCCCTGTTTGTTCCCCACGGGTGGCAGCGCTCCCGTGCCCCCCCAGCCGCGCGTGTTCCCGGCTG
>VYXF01005767.1:51646-68573 GCA_013397295.1 Polioptila caerulea | reverse complement strand
CGGGCACAGGGACCGGGCACAGGGAGGGATAATCTCTGCCCCTGCTGCTGGGACGGGGAAAGCGAGGAGGAAGGAAGGAGCTCTGCCTGCTGCTGGGAAGGATGAATGGATGGGCTGGGCTGGGCTATTGCTGCTGCTGGGGTGAGAGGGAGGAAGGAAGGAGGAAGAGCTCTGAGTCCTGCTGGGAAGGGAAGGAAAGGAAAAGAAAAGAAGGAGCTGTGCTCTCCCTGCTGCTGGGAAAGGTGGAAGGAATGAGAGGAAGATGCTACTCCTGCTGCTGAGATGTCGGGAAAAAAAAGAAAGAATATAGGAAAATGCTCTGTCTGCTGCTGGGATGGAGGGAAGGAAGAAGAGGAAGGAGCTCTGCCTGCTGCTGCAGAGAAGGAAAGAAAGAAGGAAGGAAGGAGCTCTGCCAGCTGCTGGGAAGGAGGGAGGGAGGCAAGGAAGGAAGCTGACAGCAGGTCAGGGTCTCCACTGCTGCCTCCTGGCCCTGCTGTACCCCTGCCCTGCACCTGCAGGATGAGCCCTGGCGCTCTTCCCTGGGTGGAGGTGGAAGGGATTTGGGTCTTTCCCAGCATCAGCCTCGGAGCAGCCCAAAAGCTGGGGAATGTTAACAAAGAGGAGAATCAGCTTTACACAATTCTTCCGACCTTGGCATAAATCCTTCAGCAAAATCCACAGGCTGGGAGGGGGCTGCCCAGGGAGGTGATGGAGTCCCCATCCCTGGAGGTGTCCCAGGAGTGCCTGGATGTGGCACTCAGTGCTCTGGGCTGGGTGATAATGTGGCAACCAGTCACAGGTTGGACTCGATGGTCTGGGAGGACTTTTCCAGCCTGAATGATTCTGGAATTCTGCAAAAGCCTGGGTTTCATTCTCTTTTTTTCCTCCCTTTCAGCCTCCCTGCTTTCAGCCGCGGTCCGGCACCGGAGTTCCCAGAGCTCGTCCCCACAGCCAGGGTAATGTCACACATCACGTTGCCTCTTCCCCCCTGGAATGCTGGCCTGCTTCAGCAGGCTGGGAAGGGCAGCTGGTTTTCCTCTGGGAAGGAGGCTTGGCTGCCCCTTGGTCACTCTGTCACTTCCCAATGTTTTGGACTCTGCCTGCCCTCAGTCACCTTTCCCAAAGGATGCTTCCCTTAATTTTTAAATTTTTTTAAATTTTTGTCCCATCTCTGGGAATGCTCAAGGCCTGCTCAAACAGGGCTCGGAGCAACCTGGCCTGGTGGAAGGTGTCCCTCCCTTGGGTTGTGATTGGATGGGCTTTAACATCCCTTCCAAGGCAAACCTTTCTGGAATTCTGTGATAACTCTTCCAACGGGACCTTCAGGCTTTGCTTTTTCCAGCACTTTGGGAGCTCTTGTTGTGCCTTTATTCCATTCCCCGTGCCAGGATCTCCTGCAGGACTGAGCTGCTGCTGGTTGTGACCAGGAGGGGACACTGCAGGAGCAGAGAATTCCTGCCGTGGGGAATGGCAGGATGTACTGTTCCCTCTTCCTGCTCATCCTCAAGGATCAGAGATCCTTGGATCTCTGCCTGGGTGACGCAGCACCCAAAATCCTCACTAAACCCAGTGAGGCCTCGGTGCCTGTGGTCATGTACTCACAGGTACTTGCAGTTCCTGTTAAATTAAAGCCCTTTGGGATGTTTGGCTCGGAGTTAGAGAGTGAATCAATCATTGCAGAGGATTTTGAGTCAATTTTGCTTTTTTTCACTATGTCTCATGTTTATTCCTGAATATTTTATGCATTTGGTGCATCCCGTGTTGCTTAGGCAAAGTGTGGATTTCTGCATGCTGGAAATCCTGAACTGCCCACTCCTGAGGAGAATGGTATTTGCTTTTTATTTTGGGGGGGTATTTACAAAATCTTCTAAATGTTCAGATTTCAGAAACCACGACCTTTGTGTTCATCTCATGGAGTTTTCCAAGGCAAACCTCCCTCCTCTTTATGTCTGAGATTGTTTTGTGCTATTGTAGATTCTTGCCTAATTGTTAACTGGAATCTGATGCCTTTTGGTTGGGTGTTTGTGAGTAATATCCATTTCTACTCCGTCTCCTTTTTCCTTCTTTCCTCTCCCTGTTTTCCATGTCTTGGCAGTGTCTGTTTGCTGCAGTGAATTTTACCTTGTCTTTCACAGCCTTGTTGCCAAAACTTCCCTGACTTCCCCCCCATGGCCTGAAGTGAAACTTCCAGATCCAGTGGAAGAAGCCAAGTATCATGCAGGTAAAAGTCTCAGATCTGGTCTTCCAGCATTGCCTTGAGGCCTGATTGAGCATAAATGGCTTCAGCTGGAAGTTTGTGTGCTTCACTTCTTTTTGTTTTTTAATTTCTCATGTGTTTTACTGTCGCTGGAATTGTGCTCCACTGCTCTCCAGATTTGGGAGATTTGGGCACAATATGATTTCTCCTTAGTTTATGGCAGCTTATCACACTCCCAGAGGAACCTTACCTGATCTGATGCGTGGCATGAAACAACATATTAAAAAAATTAAAGCGTGAGACAAGAATTTTGGGCAGGAGAGACGAGTTATTTTCCATTCACTAGCTAAATCAAAGCCAGCAGGAGCAGTTGGATGGTGGGCACATGGAGAGCTGGTGTATTTTGGTACCTAAAACAGAACATCCAGCCAGCAGGAGCAGTTGGATGGTGGGCACAGGACAGACCTGCAGAGGTGGGACACAGCGTGAGAGAACATTGGTGGTCGTGTCCCTGTCCCCTCATCTTGTCAGGACTGCTGGGTGAGAGGAATTGGCCTCAAGCTGTGCCAGGGGAGAGTCAAGTTGGGCTTCAGGAGGAATTTCTTCCTGGAAAGGGGCTGCCCAGGAAGGTGGTGGAGTCCCCACCCCTGGGGGTGTCCAAGGAATGACCGGACGTGGCGCTCGGTGCTCTGGGCTGGGTGACAAAGTTGACAAGAAGAGCTGAGCTCACCTTCCTGGAGATGTCCCCCACCATGTGGCTGGAGTGTGTCCCAAACTGAGGGATGTGCTTTGGAGAGAGCCTCCTGCTCTGTGTCTCCTCCTGGGCTGCTTTGATCCTGCTTTTTATCTGCTCCGTGCTCCTGGGGCTGCTCAAGTGCCGGATGGGGGCCTGTCCCTGGGTGTGCAATGACCCAGCAGTGAACCACAGACTGCTCCTGTGAGGAGCAGGGTCCCATCCTCAGGGATTGGTCCCATCCTGCTCCCATGCCAGTCCCTCCTGCTGCTGCTGAGTGCTGCATCGTTATCTCCTGGCTGTGCTCATCCAAAGGGAACAGCAGCAGGAACATTTCAGTTCTGCCTCCTGTCTCCTGCTGCCTGTGGAAACGGCCCCGGATATTTTAGGATGGGTCTCTCCACACGCTGCTAAGATCCAAGTCAGCAGGCACTTGATGTTTCCTGGCACTGGAGGTGTTGGAAGAGTTATCAACAACTCTTTATCCTGGTGGGAACTGCAGCAGCTCCTGCCCTGCCAATAATTTGTGTTCCTACCTCTGCCTTTAAGTTTGTTTCCTAAAGTTTGAAGCTTGGACCTTTTCCAAGCGTTCCTGTAAGGATTGGGTTGGGTTTGCCTGGCTGCTGGATTCCTGTCTGTCCCAAAGGGATGGTGTTCTGTTTGCATTCCAAGAAAAAAAACCAAAAATGATTCAGCTACTTTTTAGGACAATGAGGAAAATGTGTTTTTCTGAGCAGCTCAGGAGGGTGGGAAGCTGCTGTTTGGCAGTGGGATGGTGTCAGGGAGCCACACCTTTTGGTGTTCCCATAAAAACTGGCGTTGGATTCAGTGCCCAGGGAGCTGATCACAGGGAATGGAGTTTGTCCATGTGCAGGACCTGGTCTCTGGGATCTGTCCTGCTCCTGGCACTGCTCTGCATGCACATGGGGAGAGGTTTTTCTGGGAAAGAGCGAGGGACAGGTCTCTCTTGTCCTTGCTGCAGGTACAAGTTCTCAGGGCAGGCTTTGCCATGTGCTGGAAGCCTCTCCCCTGGTACTTTTCCAAGGTCTTCCCGATGTTCCTGTGTGCCCTAGGCACCACTCAGAGCCCTGAGCTATCTGCATATGACTTGGAAATGGAGGGAATTTCCTCCAAACACAGGATGCATGGACAAGAGCTCTTCTCTGGAATGCTTTATATCCAAGTACAGAATATTTTGGGATGCCTGAGGAACAGGCTAAGAGTCAGCAGTGTAGAGAAGCTGCACAGTGTATACAAGATGTTTACTTATGTGTGGCTTTGCCAGCACCTAAAATACAAATAAATCATTAATTTTAAGAAAGGGAGGCTCACATGTCCGGGAAGCAACACTGCTGTTGATCCTTGCTTAAAGATTCCCAGGAGATAAGAGTGCTGGGGGGAGAGCAGGAGGGCTGGGTGAGTTTTCCCAGCCCTTCCCAGCTCTCTGGGTGTGCTGCCCTGATCCCTGGCCTGCTGTTTGCCAGCAGAAGTGGTGCGGAAGGTGAACGGGCTGATCTCCGCGGGGCAATACGGGCGGCTCTTCGCCGTCGTCCACTTTGCCAGCAAGCAGTGGAAAATCACCAGTGAGGACCTCATCATGATGGACAACGTCCTGGAGGCCGAGTGTGGAGACCGAATCCGGATGGAAAAGGTGAAAAAACCGGAGCAGATTCCCTGCAGGCGTTCCTGGAGGCAAAACCCATCGCCGGTTTTAACACCACGTCCCAAAGCTCTCCTGGGGGTCTCCCACCTTCATTCCAGCCCTTTGCTTTGTTCCATTTCCCTTAGTTTTGTTCCAGTTTCAGATATTATTGTGATCTCTGTTCAACAGGGCTGGAGTGAGTCTTGCCAGACTCCGTGGGGAGACAGATTTTTGTTGTCCTAACTCCTTCCAAAAAAAGAAAATGACAGTTGTTTTTTCCAGAGTCGGCAGCGAAAGCCTGTGTTTGCCTTGAGACTCCAGCACCCTGGATCACAGAATCACTTAGGCTGGAAAAGACCTCTAAGATCATCGAGTCCAACCTCTTAATGCCTTGCAGATCTCCCAGAGGGATTGTAAACTCCTCAGGGCTCTGCAAGATCCTTATCATGCTGGGCAGGGTGGAGGCAGAGAGGGATGGGGCACGGAGGGGAGGATTGCCAAGATCCAATTAATATCTTTATCCTCAGCCTTGGACAACCAGCAGGGACTTGCAGAGGCTCATTAATCCAGACTGAAGGGAAATATTATGGAGTGGGATTCTGTTGGCTTCACCTTCGTGTTGGTTGTTAAATCTAAGCAAGTAATTAAGGAGAGCTGCAGAGTTTTTGTGCTTGTCCGTTGCTGTGAAGCCCAGTTTTGAAGCAGCTTTTTAGGGATGTCCTCGGCTGTGTCCCACATCCCTGTGTCCAGCAGAGAGGAAGGATTTCTGTGGTGCAGCCAGCTCGGAATGCAAAGGTCTACGTGGGAGTGAAGGAGAAAATTTGCCTGGACACCAGAGCCCTTTAGGGTATTTTTTTCCTGTGTAAAACAAAAGCCAGGCCTTCTCATGACCATTTCTCTGTGGTTTTTAAGTGCTGCCAGAGGATTTGCAGCCCTGGGAGAAGCAGCTCTGGGTGTGGCACCTGGGGGACATGGTTTAGGGAAGATTATGGTAGTGCTGGGTTTGATGGTTGGGCTCCATGACCTTTAAGATCTCTTCTAAGCTCAATGATTTCAGTGAAATGCAGTATCCTCTCTTATCCTGCCTGTTCCTTTAGATGTGACTGAAATGCCCCAAAACAGCAGGGGCTGCTGAACCCTGAGATGTTCATTTCTTTATTTCCCATCTGGAGGCCTTACAGAGGAGAACGAGGGAATTGTTTCTCCACTGGGATTTGTAGCAATTGCTGTAGAAATCCAACGGTTTAGGAGCTGCCATTTGTCCAGATCCCACACTAGGCAGGTTATTCTTCTTCCCTGATTGCTTTCCATATTTCTTTACAATTGCTGGTAAGCCAGGACAGAGAGGTTCAGTGTGTTCTGATCATGGAGAAAGATACTTCTGCAGTCTGTTTTAGTGGGATGAGCTCTCTGGAAGAGTAATGGCTCTGTCTGCAGCCTGTTAGCAGCTTTCCCCACTACCCCTCCAGTTAGTGTCACGTTTGAAATGTGGGAAGGCCTGGGTTGAAGCAGTTTGACTCCTTTATGGCTGTAGAATTTGAAAGGTCTTGTTTGCATTTCTGCCAGGACAATGAGCAGTGATTTGTGCCTGATTTATTTCCCCCAGGTTTTGCTGGTTGGTGCTGATGACTTCACGCTCATTGGAAGGCCGCTGCTGGGGTAAGATGCTTCATAAAGGAATTATATGACATTTCTTGTACTTAATTGTGGCTTCAGGGCTCTGCAGTCCCTGAAACTGGGATTTAACAGTGCTAACTTTGATCTCAGCCCCGTGGCTTTTGAAAGAATCACCAGTAAAAGAGCTCATCAGCCCTGGTGACTCTCCCCCACCCCAGTGCTGGGCGAGCAGCAGGTCTCAGTTCTGAGGCAGCTCTTGGGTATTCACCTCAGCTGGATCTTTTCCTCCTTGCACAATCTAGCAGGACATGTTGCTCTTCAACATCTCTACCCTCTTACTCAGATTTTGGTGGCAGTCATCTGGAAATAAAGCAGAAATCCTTTTCCTTAGTCCCTTGAGTTGGGTTTTTAACCCCTTTCCTTTTGCCATTATCTCACCCCAGCAGGCCTTTACCCTAATTTCAGTGTTCCTCATTTTTCCCTTCCTCTTAATCACTTAATCCAGCAGTCACGGAACTTGGGGGAAGTTTATCCCTTGGCACTGCCTTCATCCCAGTGCTGTACAGAAACCCTGCTTCCTCTGGCTTTTCCTTCCCAAAAGGAAGGGGGGTGTGGACCAGGTGTTACTGCAGGTGGAATTTAGGAGTGGTTTGTGCAGTGATAATATGGGACTGGTGGTACCTGCCTGGGGTCCCTGTGTTGGACAGAATTTTGGGAGCTGCCAGTCCTTGTAACAGCCCTGGAAGTGGCTCTGGAATAGCAGATCATCAGGATTCTATGAGTTACTGCCAGATGTTGCCCCAGGGGAAGGTTTTAGGGAGGGGAATCTCATTTTTAGGACTAGAAAGGGGCTTTTAGTTTAGGGATGTGCCATGTCAGGCAGATGAGGAGCAACTTCCTTCCCCAGCTGATCCAGGGGCCATGGGGTGGTTCTTGGCAGCTCTTTGTGCTGGATTTGGCACAGTGATAGCCAGGGGCTCCAGGACAGGAAGAAAACCAGCTGTTGGCTCCTGCAGGTGCTTTGAGGGTGTGGGAAGTGTTGGCAGCTGCTTGAGGCAGGCCAGACTGCACATCTGGCCTGGCCTGCAGGGCCTTTGGCTGAAGGGAATCAGTGGGAGGAGGAAGAGGCTGGCCAGGAAGAGTGAAGGCTGCGGGGGAGACGCCATCACCCTCTGAGCTGCAGGGAAGCCACCCAAATCCCAGCTCTCTGATAGGGGATGAGGAAAAGGAGAAGGGGGAAGGGAAAAGGGTGTCACCAGCAATGTGCACTGCAGTTCTCTCACACAGTGCCATAAGCCACAGACGTTTTGGGGAGGAGAGAAGAGGCTGGATGAGAACAGAGGCAGTTCTGTGTTCCTGTTGTTGTATAAATAAACACCCAGTGAGTGCTCGCAGCCCAGGACTCTTCACCGGGGCCGCTTCCTGTCGGCTCCCAAATGTGTCGTGTTTGGGGCAGCTGGGCAGGGTCTGTTCCTCTGATACCTCCCGGGATGACACTTCTTTAAATCCTGAAGCACCACATCTGTGTGGTGGAGGCTATTCTGGGAGCTTCTGCCTGGCTCCTGCTCTGGAATCCGCTGGGCTCCATGTTTGTCCAAGACAGTGCCAGCCCTGGCTGGCGCAAGGGCTGGAGCCCGCGTGAGGCATGAGTGGAGGGAAAGTTTGGCTTATTTCTAGACAAAATAGAGCTGATGGGAATTTTCCCTCTAGGAAACCTCGCTGTTTCTCCTGCTGCCTGCCCCTTTTTGCAGTGGAGGTGCCAAAGGCTTTGGACCTGTGCTTGTCCCAGACAGCTGGGCTGGGGTTCAGTCCTGCGGGGAGCGAGCTTGGCAGCTGGGGTTGTGACCTCCAAGAGTTATGATCCTGTGGGCTTGTAGCTTGCCTGGATCTTTTTCTCTGCCTCTTGACAGCACCTTTCAGCCCAGCTCAGATCCATGAGATTCCAGCCTGAGTTCCTGCAAAAATCCAATCCATGGAACATTTTGCTGCTGAAGGCAGCAGGCCCAGCTGTGTCGGGCTCTGGGAAATGTGTGACCCCCTTCTTATTTTTATGGACATTCCAGTCATACCTAAAACGTTTGATAGAGATTTTTATTTTTTCCTTGGGCTCTGTTTTGCTGAGAACTTGTCCTGCCCACGAGCTCTTCTCCAGCAAGTTGGTTTCTGTTGTGCTTCAGCCTCCCGCCAGCAGTTCCTAGAGCTGAGTCCCACAGAGGACTCATCAGGGCCTTGAATCCAGGAAGTTTAGTCCCAAATTAGTGGTAAACCACGGCTGGAGTGCAGTTTGCTTTCTGGTTTCCCCCTCAGGATTGCAGGGTTTGTGTGTGGTTCAGTGGTGCTGGATCTGGAGCAAATCCTGGAGCTGGGATGTCAGGGTCACACAGTGGTGTCTAAAAATCTAAATTATTTTATATCTCTCTTCTTCTGGGCTGGTCACTAACTGCAGATAAATCAGTTTCTTCCAGGATCCAATCTCTGATTCAATCACACCCCCAGGGTGGATTTTAAGAGATGGTGGCTGTCTGAAGCCTTTGGCCTCCCAGTGACCTTGCTGGAACAATTTCAGCTGGATAGGCTTCCCCCTCTGCCCCCCTCAAGTGCAGACAGAGCTGTTTGTCAGCAAAATGGTCTTTAAATGTCTTCCTGTGGCAAACTTAACGAGCTTTTAATGGAATTCTGCAGTGCTGTGCATGGAAGAGCAGCTCCTCCTCCTTCCCTGTGGTTGCTGACTAAAACTCCTGTGTCCAAAGCTCCTGTCTGGATCTTGCCTGGGGGTTCTCACCTTCTGAGACCCTTGAAACGTATCAAGGTTGATTACAGTTGTTTTAGCAAAACTTTCTCATTTTCTGACAAAAAATTGTGTTCCCACAGCAGCAGCTTTGTGCAAGCCTTGCTAAACACTGGCTTAAGAATTGCTTATGGTTCATTAAAACAATTAATTAAAAATTATTGGGCAAGTTATAGTGTTTCCAACAAGGTGAGATTTTTCTTCCAGCTGTCTGTGGTGCTTTAGAGGAGGAAGAAGGATTTGTGTGGGGAGCAGGATGGGAGGAGGAAAGATTTCTGTGGTGACCAGGAGCAGGGATGGGCTCATCCTGTGCCAAAACCAAAACAGAGTACGTGAGATCACCTGGAGGTGCCAGGGGATTTTCTCTTGTCACAATCCTACAAGTTCCTGCAGGTCCCTGTCTCTCCTGCTTGCTCAGATGGAATGATCTCATCCCTCACCTGACAGGGAAGTTTTGACCTGTCACATCTCCTGATCCAGGGACAGCACCTGGAGGCTTTTGGCTGTGCCTGGGCTGGTGGCCCTCCTCCCACGGAGGATCTGGAATTCCCGGGATCGGGGCTCTGTCAGGCAGGATGTGTTGTTATCCCTTTGTCTCTTCTCCCAGAAGCCTGCTGCCCAAGAGTAGGGTGTAAATAACTAAAACCTGGTGCTTCTTACACTCTTTTCTAAGCAAGGACCTGGTCCGCGTGGAGGCCACGGTGATCGAGAAGACGGAGTCGTGGCCCAAAGTCAACATGCGCTTCTGGAGGAGGCACAACTTCCAGAGGAAGAAAAGTAAGAGGGAAAGGACACATTTCCTTCCCTGCTGGATGTGGGAGGGGAGGTATCCCAGCACAAGGACCTGCACAAGGGGCTCGTTCTCTCAGTCCCCAGAGCCCCTCAGGGGCCAGCCCCTCTCCCAGGTGTGCCCACAGAGCCACCAGGGTTTAATGTTCCCTCAGTGTTCCCTAAACTTCCTGGGCAGGAAAGCAATCCCAGTTTCTTCCCAAAGCCTTAAACATTGGATGTGTCATCCAGCTCCCAGCAAGCCCAAACAGAGTCCTGCATAGGTTTTGGTTGCCAAATGACTCTTCCTTCTTGGAGAGAGGCAAGAATTATGGCTATTTTTATATGGATGGATGGATGGATGGTAAAGCCTTGACCAGGCTGTCCCAGTGCCTCTCTGGGACCTGCTGTCCTTGGCATCCCCATGGAATGCTGCTGTCTGTCAGCACAGCCCTCCAGGAGCCCTGGCATGAGGTAGGCACCAGGTTTATGCTGTTACCTGATGCTTTTCCCCCCCCCCCTTTTCCTTCTTTTTCAGTCATTGCAAACCCCCAGACCGTCCTCCGGATCAACACCATCGAAATCTACCCCTGCTTGTCCTGACTGGGTGGGGTGTGCCTGGGAATCATTGTTTCAGGCAATTGTGGAAATAAAACTGCCTCAGCACTGGGAAGTTCTGGACTTGTTGCTGTGGTGGGAAATGGAAATCTCTTTGTGCTTTCTTTTTAAAATAATGAAATATTTTTTAAACTGTTCCTTCAGCCTTGCTGGTGTTTATTTGCCAGGAGTTTTAAACCACCCAGGGTCCATTGCTGGCTGTTCAGTCTTTTCATGTCTGATGGATCTTTTTGCCTCGATACCTCTCTGAACTTTAGGAATTCAGGAATTCTGGTCATGTAATTCCTGTCAATGTCTGGCTCCAGGGAATATCCTGGGGTACAGCACGGCCCTCAGCCTGTGGGACTGAAGAGAGCAGTGAAACCAGGTGACTGCAGGGTCTCAAATCTACTCCCAGATTGTGCCAAGGGGTGAAAATCCTTCTTAACGACTAGCACTGGGAAGTTGAGCTGAAAAATTCCCCTCTTAAAGGTGAGCAGCAGTAAATGGTGTGTGTGTGTGTGTAGCACCATCAAAATGAGACACTGGTGGCTCAGGAGGGATTTTGTGCCTATTTCAGAGTTGAGATTTGACCTACTGAGTGGATCCCATGTCTAGATCCTGGTCTTTTCCCTCTTCTGTGGCTGCACATTGAGCACTGTCCTTTCCTGAGCAGCTCATACAAGGCCAGGTGGATCCAGCTGAGGTCTGCTGGTGTTTCCAGGCTGGATATCCACCAGGAGGGGAGTTTCCTGAAGTTTCCTGGAGTTTCATGTACTGTGGGGTTCTTAATAGCCACCATGGAAAGGGATAAGGGGCCCAGCTCACCTTGTCACTTCCCTAGGGAGTACCTTGCTTCAAATTGGGAGTAAAACCACGTTTGGGTGCCCTTTGCACTCCCACCATGGCTCTCCCTGGGACAAAGGTTGCCACAACCCTATGCTGAGGGAAATGGGAGTTTTGTTCCCTCTGGAGCTGGCCCTGGCTGCTCAATCTCACAATTCCTTTGGGAGATCGCTTCAGGTGCCACTGTGGAGGCTCTGGCTGCATCTCACCTCCAGCTGGAGAAGGATCCAAGTGTGCCAGGGTCAAGCTGCTTCTTCAGCCACTGGAGACAGCTGGATGTGGAGGGCTGGACTCATTGGGAATGCTGTTCTTTCCCTGCTGCTGAGGTTAAACACATGATGGAACACGGAGGCAGGGACAACTTGGATCGTCACATCCTATTTCCCAACCTCTTCCAAAAGGAAAGGGTGGGGAGGGCCGTCCAAAAATCATCTCCCACCTCTTCCCCTTCTCCCACAGGTGACTGCAGTCCCGTGCTGGGGCCAGCAGATCCCAGCAGCAGGCAGAGTGTGCCATGGGCTGGCACAGGGACCGCAGCCTCCGGATGCAGGCTGTTCCCGGTCCACAGCGGAAGCGGCGTTGCCAGCCGAAGGAATTGGACTGGAAATCCTCAGTCCCTGTGTGTTTGAGTGCTGGGGCTAAGAAACAGCATGTCTTGGCTTTAAGGGGATGTAGCAGGAATGTTCTGTCCTTCCCAAATAGGAAGAAACACTTGGAAATAACATGAGATTCAGGACTCAGAAATACGGAGGGCAGAGGCTGCTGTGGAGTCAAAGGAAAAGCAAAGGGCTTAAGTTCTGTAAGTCTGATCCCCCAAAAAGTCCTTGGGAATGTAGTTCTGATCCAAGTGAGATACTACACAAAATTAGGGTGGTTTCATGGCGTTTTGAGGGGGACAAAAATTCAGGAAGGGAAAATCCACCAGTATCAGGAAGTTTTTGGTTTGAAAAGTTTATAATGCAAAATAGGCAGGTTTTGTTGGGCTTATTTATTCAGACCGGGGTAAAGAGGGATTATTTTAATGCTTTCTTCATGAGAATTTAAATCAAAAGCTTTTTTCATTGCAAGTGGAAGCAGGAATGCCCAGCTCTCAGGGATGAAGTCACAGGGCTTCATGTGTCAGAGGGGTGAGCCTTGTCCCCCTTCCTGCTGCTAAACACTGAAACAGTTTAAGAGCAGGAATTTCTCTACAAAACAGATTTGGGCTTTTTTTCCTTAAGTACTGATTCATGGTGGAAATTTATCTGCCAGGACAAAACAGATCCAGGGGTGGAATTTGAGCTGAAGGTCCACGTGGGTCAGACAAGAAGCAGGCCTGGGCTCCGGCCACCCCTGTGGCGTCTGTCCCCCCCGGGAGGGAGGCTGGAGAGCCGGAGCAGAGGGCATGTGCTGGGAATTGGGAGTGAATTCCAGCGCTGATCCCTGCCCGCTGGCCACAAAGCCGCTGCCTGTGCTGCTCCTGCTGTGCTTTCCAAGAATGCCGGCCGGGCTCCGCGGCAGCAGGAGCGCTGGCTCCGCAGCCCTGACATTTCCCATCATAAGGAAGTGTTGTTTGCTTGCCAGCTGCAAGGTTTGCTTGGGAATAGCTGGTGGGAATGACTCGGGAAGGGGTGCCGTTGCTGCATCCCTGTTTTGGGCAGGAGCACCAAGCAGATCCCTGGCCCTGCTTCTCCCTGGATCCCAGGTGTGTGTCCCCCAAGAGCCTTCCTTGCCCTCCCCTGTCTGGGAGAGGTTGAATCCCTAATTTCTGTGTGCCCTGCACTGAGCCCAGCCCCGACCTCCTCCTCTGCCCTTTCAAAAGGGGCCTATGGCACCGGAATTCCTTGGTGGCTCCAGGTTTTTCCCTCCCCCTTAGCTCCAGCTGCTTTTAGGAGCTGCTTTGGAGCGAGGTTTCAAAGGCTGGTGCTGTTCCAAACCCCTCCAATGATCTGGATGTTGCAGCTTAGAGGGGCTTGGACTTGTGTTTCACATAAAATCCTCCTGATTGAAAGTAAAGCAGCCCCATCCTGGTCATCCCAGGATCCCTTTTTGCAGTGTTTCTGGACGTTTAAGTTACTTCCACGATGAGATTTGTCTTCCTTCCCTCAGCACGGTGCTGTGTGTTCTAAAATCAGCTTCCCAAGCAAAGCCGTTCCCGCAGCGGGAAGCTTCCCGCCGTGAGGAGCTGTTTGTGGAGTGTGATGGAGCCTGACACACGGGGTCTGTGGCAGTGTCCTCCCTCCCAGCAGCCAGCTCCTGAGGGGAAACAAAGTGCAGGACACTCTCTTTGGAACCCACGGGGCAGCAGAGGGATTTAGCAGCTCTGTCAGGACATTTGGATCACGCGCTCTGCCAGCCCATGAGCTGCCAGCGTTTATCCAGCGGCAAAACAGCACGGAAAGCTCTCGGGACATGTTGTTCAGGCCCTGGGGCGGGAGGGAAATGCTGTTAATTTGCCCCTTCCCTGTGTTTTTTGTCCCTCACAGCTTTGGGAAGGAGTCTTTGAGCTCTGACGTGGAGCCAGATTTGTTTTCTCAGCGTGATCCAGCCGCGTGTCGGAATCCGCTTCAGCAGCAGGCAGGAACAGGACATCAGGAAACTGTTGGTTGGGTTTTTCTCTTGCACCAGAGGTTTTATTAGCTCCTGTGACCTAAAAAACAGCCTTTTATTAAAAAAAGAAAGGGAACGTGTTCCCAGTGGGTCCGCGTTGATGCAAATCCCACACCGAGAAGTCCGGCCGTGGCCGGCATGCCTGGACATGGGGCCTTTCATCTGTTTTCCCTCACCCTATTTATAGCAAATGGAGAAGCAACTGGGATTTGTGTGCCTGTGCCTTGTCCTGGATGTGAATGCATAGATTTCACAGCACAACTGGTGTCAGGAGGAACAGAGTGAATCAAGGAAGGTGAGGGGCTGAAGGCTGGGAGGACTCTTGGGCGTGCTGGGTTTGCTGCAGCAACCCAAAATGTGTTTATGGGCAGGGCAATGTGGCTTTGGTTATGTCCTTGGAGAGCATTTCCTGATGGAGCTGCACATGGGAATGTCTGTGCAGTAATTATTGAGTGGCAATTAAATGTGGTGAGTGAGCTGGAAAAGGGTTTGAGCCCTTCAAATGGAGGCTCCGGAGGGGAGCTAAACCTCGGGGAACCAAAGTCTGAGATACCTCAATCATTTTTGAACTGGGGTTTGCTCCTGCATGGATCTGTTGGCATTCCATGCCCTTGGATCATCTCAGAGAGAAAAGGGACTGCTGTTATTTTGTCTTCCTTTCCTAAGTGAAAACACACCATTGCCCAGTTTCAGAAGCCTCGAAGTTCAGTTTCTGGGCAGCTCTGAAAACAGCTGACAATCCAGTAGGGAAGTGGTTTGGACCATGGAACGGGATCCTCCGATCGGAGGCTACGGCCTGAGGGGATTTGGCCCTTTGCTTTAGGCCAGCTTTTCATTTCAGCTGATTCTCTTTTTGCAGGGCTGTGATTCATGGGAGCCTCTGGCTTGGTTCCCAGAGCAGACTCCGTGTCTTGAAGGACAAGCAAGTATGGAATGGCCTGACCACAAATATTTCACCAGGACACAATATCTCCTACACCTTTCCCACCTGGCTCTGCCACGGAACGCTGGAGGTGGATTATCCAGTGATCACCGGTGATAAAGTCCTGTTTCCACTCTCATCCAGCGGATTGTTCCCTGGCAGATGTGGGAGGTGGCGCTGAGTGCTCCTGTGGGAACACGCATGTGGTTCCACCACGCCAAGGAGAGCTGTGTGTGAGGAGCAGGAGTTTCTCCCAGCTGTGCTGTCAGGAGCACTAAACTCCCCAGCTCCGGGAATCACACTGGCCTTTTCCTAAAAGGATCCAGGGATATATTTTTCTGGAGCAGCTGGTATTGGATTGGAAGGTCATAGTGGTCATGGAGGTGGTGGGAAGGGAGCTGATTTTCCCAAAGTGACATTGGAAGTGGCATGAGTGCAGCTGTGCTTCCATTTTAACTCCATCCTTCTTGTCCCTTTGTTCCCTCATCCCCAAAAATCCATGTGCTGTTAACACACCTGGAATTAATGCAAGTGTGACTGCCCAGCTGCCAGGGCTGTGCTGCCAAGGTGCTGCACCTGAGGCGAGCACAGCAGGAACCTGGAGCAGCAGGAATTGTTACTCTGTATTCCCCCGGCCAGTTCCTGCCTCCCAAAGTGCAAGGGTTGATTTTCCATGAAATTTGCCCATCTGTTGTCACGCAAGTTGCAGGAAAAGGGTTTTCTCTGTGGCTTCTCCCTCATTCGCCTGGAATCAGGCAATGTATTAAAACTGGTCTTGGAGAGGATCAGGCAAGAAGAGGACTTGATTGCAGACATCTCATTTCCGTAGGAAATGGGGCTAAAAATAGGGAAGGAATGTAACGGAGACTTCTTTTTCTTGACACCCCCCATTCCCCAGCTGGGAATCAGCTTTTGTCCCAAAATCTGTTTATTGCCTCGCTGTTTTCTGGGCCCCAGATGTAGCCGTGAGCCTGATTTTTGACTTTGGAGAAGCTGGAGCAGGGCTGTTTCCAGGGGCTGATGCACAAGGAAGACACACGTGATGGCAAGATGGATTTCTGGGAAAGGTCTGCTGGCTCTCCATGCTCTCCACAACAGTCCCTGTGTTACCCAAGGGCCTCCCTCCAGCCCTGATCCTGCTGGCAGCAGCTGTGATCCCGATAACCCTATGGCTGGTTGAGTGCTGATGTCCCTGTGGGCACCAGGATGTTCCCTTCGGACACCTGATAGGGGCTATAAATACCAGGTGGGTTCATGTTCCAAGTGGGCTCTGCCAAGTCACCCCAGAGGGCCAGGCTGAGAGATCCCTGTGCCAGAGAAATGACTGCAGCCTTTAGAAAAGGGACTGAGTCCCTGATGTGAGCGTTTGAAGGCTCCACACCCCTGGCCAGGTCCCTTCTCCCAGCTTCTTTTTTTGCAGCACTGGTGTCACCTGAGGTCTGTGTCCCACGGGTCAGAAGCCTTCTGGGGTCTGATGGAGAGAGTCAAGATGCTGCTCAAGGTGTTGCCAGGCTGGTCCCTTCTTCTCAGGATGCCCAAGGCGCATCCATGCCAGCTCCATGCACTGCTCCGAGGTGCTACACATTCGTTCCCTGCACACCTGGGCACACCCTCATGCTGCTGCTGCCTAACAGCCTGCTTTTGGTGCTGCTGCTCCAAAACACTCAAAGTTCGGTTCCAGGCCTGGTGTGGAGTCCTTGCTCTTGGATATCCATGGGGATTCGGTCCCTGGTTTGTGCGGAGCCAGGATTCACTCCTCGCCCTGCTGGTGGGACAAGGGGGAAGGCCGGGGCTAAGTCAGCTCCTCTTGTCTTTACTGACTTGTCTTGTGCACAAACACGGGGAAAATCGTGATTTCAGGCAGGGCGTTGGGGGCAGGCAGCACTCTGGCTGTGTTACTCTGGCTGGGGAGGGGTTGCACCACTTCTCTCTTTCCTCGCTCTTATAGACTCAGGGAATCCCAGGAAGATTTGGGATGGAAGGGACCTCACAGCCCATCCAGCGTCACCCCCTGCCATGCACAGGGACACCTTCCATAGCCCAGGTGGCTCCGAGCCCCGTCCAGCCGTGGCTTTGTCCCTTTGGTGGGAGCAGCTTTCCCGCTCCGGGAAGTGCCGGCCGGCGCTGCTGCATGCGGGGAAACTGAGGCACAATTCCCGAACCGCCTCCGGAACGGGACGCGGACCGCCTCCGCTGGCCAGGGCGGAGGAGGGGGAGGAGGAGGAGGA
>VYXF01005767.1:3023-22272 GCA_013397295.1 Polioptila caerulea | reverse complement strand
TTCAACTTCCCTTGACCTTTCCTTCCCTTGACCTTTCCTTTTCTTTCCTTGAACTTCCCTTTTCAGTTTCCTTTCTCCATATTTTTTTCCTCTCCCCCTTTTCCCCCTCTCTCCTTTTTTTTCCCCCTCTCCCATTTTTTTACCTGAGGTTTCACCTCTGCAGCACAAGACACCTTTTAAAAGCTCCAACTCCTTCCAGACACGGCTGTGTCCTGGGCCCAGCGGTTTACCCTGGAACACAGGGATTATTGTGGTTTTCCAGGTTGCTCTTTTTTGGGCAGAGACAAACCAGTTTCCCCCAGTAACTCCCAGTGTGGCCCCTGCAGGTGAAGACAGCGTTCCGGCAGAAGGCCCTGACCTGCCACCCCGACAAGAACCCGGACAACCCCCGGGCAGGTGAGATGGGGCAGCTCTTCCTGCTGCAATCTTCCCTTCTCCAGCTCCTGGAAGTGGCTCTGCTTCCCTAAGTCCTGAGGGAATGGCTGGCTGTGTGTCCCTGGGAATGCACACGGGGCTGGGAGTTGCTCCTGTTGGTGTTAGCTCTCCTTTTTAAGGCTGAACAATCCCTGCTGGGTTTAGCAACTCCAGCATTAAGTCAGTGCTGGAATGACAACGGCACCCCTCCAAACCTTCCCAACCTTTGGCTGTTTGGACACTGCTTTGGTCTTTATTTCTCACAGTCCAAACTTCACCAGCACTCCATAAATTCTGTTATCAGTGGGCAGGGCAAGGGGGAATTTCAGCTGCCTGCAGCCAGGGATTGCTGGGGATGGAGGTTGTAGAATTAGTGGTTACTTTGTATTTTGTGTTTCAAGACTGATAATTCATCTCCGTAAAAAATAAATACAATTTGCCAATGCTTGTAAGGGAACGAGAGGAAAGTCTTTTAAAGGATAAATGGCTGTGAGGCAACAACTTCCAGTACAACGTAAGCGGGACTTCTTGTTGAAGGAAAAGGACTGGTAGGGAGAAGGAAATTGTGAGCTCCAGCTAAATGTGGCATGAAGGAGACATTAAATAAAAAATTAAATTTGTGTCTTCTGAGATTTCTCTTAAAATGAAACAATTCCAGTTTTTTGCTTCTTTATTTGCTCTCAAGTTTGTGTAACACCTTGGAGTTGAGGTGGCCCTGGCTAGAGGTTGGCTTAAAAATCTCTTGGAGAGGTGATTTTTCTTCCTTGGAGAGACCTTGCTGCAGGAATTGTCTTTCCTGGCTCTTCCCCATGTCCCTCTCCTGGTTTCCCTCATCTTGCCCTTATTTCTTCTCCTTCCCAGCGGAAATCTTCCACCAGCTGTCCCAGGCCTTGGCCGTGCTCACAGATGCAGCAGCCAGGGTAAGGATGCTCCCTTGGGAAGGGTGGGATTTTTGGGGTGTTGCTGGGAACTGGATTCCTGTCTGTCCTGCTCTCTGCTCTGACAGACTCCATGAATACAAATCTGAGCTGTTATTCCCTGTGAGATCAAATCTCAAGTGCCAGGGAAAAGCTTGGAGCAATGTTTGGGATTTGCTGCTGGGAGCAGCTCTGCCCTGGGATTCTGCCTTTAATAACGTGCTGGACTGGGGCATATCCCATTTAATGACACCAGTGAGAACCATCCCTGATTCAGGAACACTGAATTATCCATGGCAACGTCTGCTGTTCCCATCGAGTCAGGGGCTGACAAATGAGTAATACCTGGATGCAGTTCCTGAGGCTCCAAGCTTTGCTGTCTGTGGGACACAGGAGAGCTTGGATCTTCTGGAGCTATGAGGAAGTGGCTGAGAACCCACTGCCCAAGGCCTAAAAGAACCTGGGAATGTCCCTGGAAAAAATAAAAACAAACCAAAAACAAGCACGGAAGTCTCTCCAGATTAGCTCAGGAGAGAGAAAAGTGTTGATTACAGGTGATAAGAGATTAAAACATGAACTCCTCTTTTCAGGTACTGGCAAAGCTTGTAATCCAAGAAGCAGCAGATGCTTCACCCTTGGTGACATGATTTCAATCCCTGATGTTGTTGTATTCCCTGTTTTCCAGTTTCTCTCCTGGTTTCTGTAGTTTCCCACTGTTGTGCTGGTTCCTTGGCAGGCAGCCTATGACAGGGTGAGGAGGGCGAAGAAGGAGGCTGCAGCAAGGACACAGAAACTCGATGAGAAGAGGAAGAAAGTAAAGCTTGGTGAGAAAAATCAAACCCTCACGTTCTCCTGAAGTCTCCCTTAGCTGGCTGCTTGCATTTCTCCTTCCACAGGAATTCCCCAGGGATCAGTCTGTGCAGGATGACTCTGGTTCCTCTGTGCCCAGCACAGTGCAGGAGCCACCTGGAAACTCCTCCCACAACCATAGCTGGGGTGGTCCTGCTCTGGGAAGGAGGGAATTAGGTCCTGCTGTGGGAATTAGGGGGTTGAGGACTGTTAAGACCCCTTTGGTGTGTGGGGCCAGAGGAGAGGCAGCAGAGCTATCAGGATATTGGTGTAGCTGTAGCCAAGTTTGTGATCTATCCATCTTCCTCCAGTCAGCAGGGAAAATTCAAATTCTCTTTGGATTGTTTTAATTTTGTTTCTTTCTCTGCAGATCTTGAAGCCAGAGAGCGGGAAGCCCAGTCCCAGGAGAGCAAAGAGGAGGAGATCAGGATAACGAGATCGTTAGAAGAAGAAGTAAGGACAAATTCTTAGTTCTCTCTGCTGGTTTTGAGAAGAATTGCTGGAAATATTTCCATTCATGATGAAATTCATGGGATGAGGTGCAAAAATCTCTGGAGAGCAGTCCTTCAACCTTTGGGATTAAAAGGCTCTGTGAATCAGAGAATCCTGGAATGGTTTGAGTTGGAAGGGACCTTAAACAGTTCCAGCCCCTGCCATTCTGAGGGACCCCTTCCAGCAGACCAGGCTGCTCCTTTTGGAGCTGTCCCAGGGGAGCTGGCAGGAGGGGTGTCCCAGGAGGTGGATGTGAGCCCCCCAGGCTGTCCTTGGAGGTGTGCAGGTGGCACTGCAGCCCTGGCCCTGTGCCTCAGGTGTCCGTGCCGCGTTCCCTGTGCCGCAGATAATCCGCCTGCGTGAGGAGGGCTCCCGGCAGCTGGAGGAGCAGCAGAGGCTCGTCAGGGAGCAGATCCGCCTGGAGAGGGAGCAGCACAGCCGAGGTGAGCTCAGGGGAGCCCGGAGCCCTCACCTGCAGGTGGCATGGGGCTCCTTGGCAGCCGTCCACCCTTAATTTTTCCAGTTGTCCCAGCACAACCTTCTTGCAGGGAAAAATGCCTCAGAGCATGTCTCCTGCTCGTGTCTTTGCTGACCTGTTTCTAGCCTTGATCGTGACAAGTCTGGGCTTCCTAGAAGGGAAAAATGCTGCCAAGTGGAGTATTCAGTCTGTGCTGCAGTTCCTGTTGCACAAGATTTTTGGGACTGGAGTGGTCCAGTGAAAATCCCAAATGTTTCATCATATGTATGTTTTCAGGGAAAAAAAATGGTGCAAAATGCTGAGGAATTTTCACCCATGTAATTTCCATCTTTTTTTTTTATTTTTTGCTTTTTCTCTCTTTAGGCAAGCAGGACAGAAATGGAGCAGAAGGCAAAATAACTCCTAAGCTCAAGGTAAGACATCCTTAAAAAGCTGTGTTTTGGTGAAAACTAATTGAACATGGTGGAAAACAGAAAGGGCATTTCAGCCTTGCTGAACTGGCACATCCTTTTTTTATAATGGAGATGAAATTCCTCCATGGTGCATCATCAGGTGAACAGCTCCTGTCCTTGCTCTTAGAATTCCTTCCTCACTCACTTTTTCTTTGTCTGCTCCAGATTTCTGAGCCTGGGATTGAGTTGTCTGTGCTTTAAGCACAGGGAAACATCTGCTAATTACCCTGACAGAGCCATTAGCATCCTTTCAAGTGCTCTCTTTTTTTATTCCAGTGAGCAGCGTTTCTCCCTGTTCCCCAAACAGTTTGTTCCCTGTGCTCACTGCCATGCTGAGATCACTGTCTTGGCAGGCCTGGCAGTGTGGCTGGAAATAGCAGACATGGTGAATGTGCAGGAGGGTGGGAGCTGCTTGAGCAGGCAGCACATCCAAACGGGAAAAACTAACTCTTGGCAGGAAAAATTAACTCCTGGCACTTGTTTCCCAGCTCAGGTGGAAATGCAGGAAGGAAGATGAGACGGGAGGGGGATACTCCAAAGATGTGCTGCTGCAGATCCTGCAAAAGGTCCTGTCTGACACTCCACCCTATTTATTACTGGGTCTTCTCCTGCTCTCAGTGCTGCAAGAATAGTGAATTCTGTGAAGCTGCTTATCACAGAACCACAGAATGGTTTGGGTTGGAAGGGACCTTAAAAATGATTCAGTTCCAACCCTTGCCACAGGCAGGGGCAGCTTCCACTATCCCAGGTTGCTCCAAGCCTTGTCCAGCCTGGCCTTGGACACTTCGAGGGATAGGGCAGCCACAGCTTCTCTGGACAACCTGTGCCAGGGCCTCAGCACCCTCACAGGGAAGTATTTTATCTTAAAAATCTAATCTAAACAGGTGGTCTGATCTAAGCAACTGGTTTGAAGCCATTCCCTGTGTCCTGTCACTCCATGCCCTTGTAAGGTCTAAACTGGAGTGGCTCATTTCCTTCCCTGTTCAGCTTTCTCATGCAGTTTTCAGAGCTCATCAGCATGATTGTGGAGTCATTGAGGTTGGAAAAGATCTCTTAAATCATCAAATCCAACCTTTGAACCAGGTTGGATCCTTTGATCCCTGAGCTGGGAGCTGTTTCCCAGCTAACAGCTCTGCCTGGCTCCTAGCAGGGACTCTTGCTGAAGCAGAGCAGCTGCAGACTCTTCCCACTGGGTGCTTCCTGCCCACTTAGTCTGGCTCTGTGGCTGTGGTGCACTCATCCTTCACTTGAAGCACTCCACATCCCTGCTGTGGGAAGTGCAGAGACAGGCACAGACAAGCCTTTGATCTGATCAATCCCAGCCTGGCATCTTTGTTTTCCCTCTGAGCTCTGACTCTGAGCTCAGCAGCCCTCTTGCACTGGGGCTTGCTGGGAGCCAAGTGTGTAGCTCCCTGCCTTGCCAGGTTATTTCCTGGGGGGACAGAAATGGTGGGATCAGTGGAAGCAGGACAGAAATGCTGACAGCTCAAGCCTCATGTCTGTGAAAACACGTTTCCTCTTTGTGTTCATTTGATAAATGAACTTGACATCTCTCCTGGCTCTGTAATTAACTTTCCCTCCTTCCTTTCTTTCCACAGTATGGTGATGTGCTCAATTTGTTGATCTCCAGCAGGAAGACTGGGAGTGCAGTGGTGGAATTTGCCACGGTGAAGGCAGCTGTGAGTGTGCAGAGCCCCTGCTGGGTGTGCTGGGGGTGGCACAGGACAGGTGACAGCCAGGACACTGCTCTGTCATTAAGGCAGTGGAGAAGGGTAATGAGAGTCTAAAGGCACAAAAGCAGGGAGGGAGTGGCACAGCTGGAGGCACAAACCCAGAGATCAGGCACATAAACAGGTTGTGCATGGGACAGGCTGAGGGAGGAGGCACTGCCTTAAAAATCAGGCACTGAGCACTTAACACAGCTCTCTCTGAAGGTGAGATGCCTTGGAGTTGGGCTTGTGTGTTTTGGAGGTGATATCAGGCATTGGCAGTGAAAAACAACCCAAAATGTCTTGACTCACTGTGAGCTATAATAATTCATGTGGCTGTGGGAGCAGAAGTCATCAGTTACCCTAAATTTTGGTGCAACTTGGGCTGCACAAGTTTCCTTGTTAGCTTTTCTTGCACTCATATCCAAATAATAAATCCCCCCAGAATTGTGTGTGATCTGTATATCAAAAGTACTGGCAGGGGTGTGGACCATAAAGGTGCTTCTCATGTAGGGCAGCTGTGAGAGCTGAGAGTCATGGAATGGTTTGGGTTGGAAAGATCCTTAAAATCTTACAGAATGGAATTATGGAATGGTTTGGGTTTGAAGGGACCTTTAAAGGCCATCCATTTGAAGCCCCCAGCCATGGGCAGGGACACCATCCACCATCCCAGGTTGTTCCAAGCCCCAACCAGCCTGGCCTTGGACACTGCCAGGGATGGGTCTTGTTTGTGCCTTACTTGGCCTTGAGAGCACTCTGAGATGGGAACGTGGTTCTTGGTGACCTGTGAGGGAGCAGGGTCTGAAATTCAGGTGGTGATGGAAGGATGTTTTCCCTGCCAGGAGATGGCTGTGAAGAATGAAGTTGGCCTCCTAAATAACCCCCTGAGGATTTCCTGGCTAGAGGGCCAGCCCCGGAGCCACCCCAGCACCATCCTCCCTGACAGCACCAGCCAGCCCAGGAGCTCACAGGTGAGGAGGATGGGCTGTGGGATGGAAATCTGGTGCTGTAACCACCTGAATCTCAGTGTGCTGTCAGAGAGAAGCTCTTGGGGCCAGGCCTGACTTTCCTAGCAACCCTTTCTGAGCTGGATCTGTGGCTTTCTAAAGGACCTCTTGCCTGGGCAGCAGCACACTGGGAACTGAGCTGTTTGGATGCCTGGATCTTCACACATTCCCTTTCTCCCAAGTGAAGGATAAGCATGTTCCTTGCTCAGCCCAAAGCCTTCAGTGCCATTCTGGTGGGATTTTTTTAATGTCTTGACTGTTGGATTCCTCTGAGCAAGAGCTGCTGAAAGATTCCTTTAGAGAGTCTTGGTTACTCACTGCATTCCCAGGAGGAGGAAGTTTCAGTGCTGGAAGCAAACTTCTATTCTTGGGGTCTGCAGGAGGGAGGAGACAGCAATATCAAACTAAGTACCCATCTGTGTGTTCACTCCCTAAATATTTTAAGCTTGTGAGATCGTTCAGTGCATTCACTCTCTTGATGTTTCATTAAGTATTTTATTTATATTATTTGTAATTATGCATCAGGACACCTGATTATTATCCTGTCCATGTAGGACCAGGGAGAGTCCTGCAGCCACAGGAGATTCACCAGAGGGTTAGGAAGGAAACTGGGGCAAAAAGCAGAATCCAAAGCACATTATTTGAGAATTTCTCACGAGCAGAGAGCGAGAACTGGCTCATTCCTGCCAAAGGGGGTTGCTGGTGCAGTTGGAGCTTGGTAGTGGACTCCAGCCCCTGTGGGTTCAGATTGCTGAGTTTGTCTTGGCCTGTTTCCACGCCCAGAGCTTGTTAGTGTGGAAGTGCAGCGTCTGCCTGCAGTGCAGGATTAGTGTGGTGGGGCAGCAGGGAGAGCCGGAAAGCAGCACACGGTGCTGGTGACTCACAGCCTCCCCAATCCCACCTGGCTCTGGGAATGCTGAGGACCTGCTGCCAGGGACTTACATCCTTCCCTGGAGCTGCACAGCTGGTGCTTTGCTGTCCTGTCTGCTGCTTTTAGCTGTAAGAAGCTGCACTTTCTGGGGTTGCACTGCAGCCCTTGCATCTCCAAGCTGTTTTTCCTGCTCTTCTTCCTGTTTTTTCTTGTTCCTACTCCAGACCCTCTCGAAATCCTCCTGCTGCGTCCACTAGGATGCTTCTAAAACCTGTAATGTGTTTACAGCTCCTCTTGGCTGATCTGCTCCCAGCTGACTTAGCTTGTGCACTCCAGTTCAAGGCTGTGCAGAGGGAGCTCCCAGATCCCTGTTCCCTCTGCCTCTTCCCTTCACACACAGCCTGGCTTCCCAGCCACTAGACTCCACGTTCTTGCTTCCAGGCTGCACTTATCTCATTCTGATTTAAGCTGCCCTTGCTTCCTAATCTCTTCCCCCCTCTGTTTTTGTCTGAATCCACCCACTCTGCTCCCACTCTGTGCAAAAGCAGCTCCTGTGCTGCTCTGCCTCAGGAAACAGCCCAAACCTGCAGCGTTCTCATGGCAACGCTCTCACTACTCATCTTCTGCTCCCTGTCTGGGACAGGCAGCCAGCTAGTCCCTGCCTGGGAGAGCCAGCCAGGACCTGAGTGCTGAAATGTGCAGGTAAAGGACAGCCAGAGCCCAGCCAGGGGCTTTGGCAGCAGTTCCCATGTGGAAGCTGTGCTGTGAGGAGGCTGCTTGTCTTCCACAGCCTTCTTGTCTCCTCCAGCAACAGGTGCATGTTGTCCAGCTCCTGGAGAGCTGCTGGAGCCAGGCAGGCTCCAGTTCCTCTTGGAATTCAAAAGCTGTGGCTTGGCCAGTGTTACTCCAGGCTACTGAGAGCAGTGGCTGTGTGATGGTTCAAAGCACACAGCGGCTGCAGAGAGCTTGTTTTGCCACTCTAGCAGCGTGCAATGCTCAGTTTTGGGAAGATTTTCCCTGCTCCTGCAGTGGAATCTCCCTGACAGTGCTCCTCAGCCATTCAGCCCTGAGAAAAGCCTCCTGCCTGGTGTTCTTGTACCTGTTCTAAGCTCTTTCAGAGGTTTCAAAGGGTTTGTTTCCTATTATTTGGCTTTGGGAGGTGAATCTCACAGCGTGAGAGGCAGCTGTGCCTTCCTTGGAATGTCCCTGCACTTTGCTGTGGCCACTTCCAAAGCTCCTGGTTATCATATCAGGGGGCATGGAGGTTTTACTATTGTTGTTTTTTAGAAGAGCCCTAATAGTCAAAAAGGTAAGAACTGGTAGTTCCTTTTAACAGTTTGTCCTGGTGCTGCCCAAAATGTTCTCAGCCTGGCAGAGCCTTTCCCCCTGTCCAGCTCAGGGTGGGGAACTGTTCCTGTCTTTCCCCGAGCTGTGTGGGCTCTCCTCAGGGGAAAATCAAGTCCCAGCAGCTCTGTCCTTCCCTCAGAGCCACACTGCTGTATGTCCCCCCCCGTCATGAAACCCTGCAGTGCCAGGATGGATGGACCTGGGCCACTCCAGATACCCTGTGCTCCTGGTGCCTGGGATTTCTGTGGCTTATTCCCAATGAAATGAGGCAACCAGACACTTGCAGTCACAGATATATTTATTCTTCTATGTCTGTACAGCTGGGAGCTCAGTGCATGCGTGAGGCAGCAGTGTCAGAGACATCTCTTCTGCCAGGAGGGTAAATCCACAGCTGGTGCTGTATCAGGAGCCTACTTGGATGCTTACCTGTTTCCAGGCTGGGAGTGCCACCTGCACTGGAGTTAAGGGAAAAGAAACCCACAAGGAGGAAGAGAAAAAACGGAGGAACAACTTTGAGCTTTCACATCCAAACTTGGTGGGAGGAGAAGCCCCAGTTCCTGTCTCTCAGCCCTCAAAGCTTTTGCTTTGAGGTGCAGCGCTGCTGCCTCCTTGCAGGCTGCCTGCTGTTCCACAAGTGATCCATGACAAATCCCTGTGTGTCCCTGCCCCACAGTTTCACATCCCCAAAATAAGTCTTTCCCAAAAAATGCCAGTCTTCCCTGAGGAGGGGACGCGCAGTCCGGAGTGGGAAATTCCCGGGGTGGAGTGGAGACAGCAGGCAGTGCTCTCACCTGAGCACGAAGCCTGTGAGCTCTGCTGCAGGAGATTCCTTGGCAAGGACAGGGATGGTCTGTGGTGGGCAAGGAGAGGACAGCAAAACAGGCCACACACAACAGGCACACTCCAGTATCCTTCCTCCCACCAGAATCAGAGGAGCTGGCAGCAGCGGTGAGTAACTGGGATGTGATGGACAACAAATACCTTCAAATGGCGTAATCCCTCGGGTTCTGTTTCCTGAGGGTCTGCAGCACATCCTCGAGGAGCGATAGCCCCAAATCCACTTTGAAGGACAGGAAGGGGTCAGTCAGGTCGGGAAGAGTGGTGCTGGTCGGGAGATTTGCCTCGGAGGTGCCGTGGTCTGTAGCCTGGTCCTTGTGCGTTGGAGCGGCTGTGTGGTGCGGAGCAGCATCGGAAAAGGAGAGGTCGGAGTGGGAATCCGTGTGATCGATGATGTTGGGGCAGCTGGAACTGTCCAGGTACAGCCGGGGAGGCTTGGGAGGGGCTTGTGCCTTGGCCAGGTTCTGCTCGCTCTGACAGGACAGGTACTCAGACTTGTCCTTCAGATCCCTCTTCTGGCCGTCCGTGTCCAGAGTGTGGCTGTTCTGGTTCAGGATGATGACTTGGTTGCCCAGCTTTTTGTGCCTCCTGAGGGAGAAGCGTCGGAAGAAGGTGG
Organism: Polioptila caerulea; assembly: GCA_013397295.1. NCBI lineage: Eukaryota > Metazoa > Chordata > Aves > Passeriformes > Certhiidae > Polioptila > Polioptila caerulea. The sequence goes on along the minus strand of VYXF01005767.1, from coordinate 12,283 downwards.
TGGACTTGATGGAGCCCCTGCGCCAAGTATCCATGCTGAGGAAAAGCAGCGAGGAGCAGGAATGCTGACTCCTCACAGGCGGGAGCTGAGGGATCAGCAGAGAGCCACACAACAGGAACAACCTCTCCCTGCCCCGTTCCCAGAGCTGCAAGGAAAACAGCGAGGCTGGTAGTGCAGGAAATGCAAACTCCACACCGTGGCGAGGAGCACTTGGCTTGTCTTGGATCTGGAGGAGTCTCCCCCTGGAGTGGAGAGGAGCGGCGGTGTGTGAGTGAGCTCGTCAAACGTGTACTGCGGCTCCGGGCTGGTGGGGAACAGCAGAGGCACAGTCACCATGAGAACAGATCTAATCTGGCATCTAGAACAGAAGGGCACTCGGGTGCCATGGTAACCAGGCACCTTCTGCGGAGGGGCACCGCCGGAAAAGCGCCGTGGGTGGCTGGGAACGAGACGGTGACTCAGTCCCACCGAAGGAACCCAGGGAATACAGGAGAAGGGGGATGTAAAAAGCGACAGTGCAGGAGACAGCGCTGGGAGAAGGGAGTGCAAAGGAGACTTACGCCCTGTTGGAGCAGCCTGGAGTCCAGGAGCGGAGAGGAGAAGCTGCTGGAGCACTTGGAGAACTGGGCCTGCCACGCTCACCAGAATGAAGAAACAAGTCCAGGGAGAGCTCAGCCAGGAGTCCAGGAATTCAGCCAGGTTGGACCCAGAATGCCAAAACGCCCCAGCGCTGCCGCCACTGTCCCTTCATGTGCCACCCGTCTCTGCTTCCCGGGCTGCGGCTCCCTGCGTGGATGTGTTTGTTTTGAGCCAAGCCCTTGCTGAGTCAGCCACGTCAGAAACTGGATCTTACTCCATTGGTAATTGCCAGGATTGCAGGAAGTAGGTGTGTGGAGTGGCAGAGCCTCAGCCCACGCTCAGGCACCCAGGAGCACGTGCTGGGAGCCCACCTGGATCAGGCTCTTCTCCCTCCCGCCACTCCGCGGGCTCCTCATGTCAGCAGAGCTCCCAACCAGGCTGCAAATAATCTCCTGGCTGTTTTAAATTTCAGTCCCAGTGTGAGGTGGGGCTTCAGGTTTGTGTGGGTGATTCATCTGCATGAGTCTCAGGCAGCCTCCTCCATCCAGCCCAGCGAATTCCTGGGGTTGGTGGATGGGACTTGGAAGGATCCTGGCTGAGGGCTGATACCATCGGTGCTTTCTCAGACACTGCTGCTGCCAGTACCCAAAGGTCATTTCGCTCAGGTGGTTCCTAAGACACCAATTAGACTTTTAATTTCCCTCTTGATGTTCCTTATCTGTTGTGGGCTTTCATTGTGTCCTCACAGCAGCCGGAGGAGCCACTTTGCTGGCACGGGATGAGGAATTGCATTCGCCCGTGTTTCCATGCAGAGACTTACTTAGGCATTCTATTGCCTTTGTATCCCTTCTGCTTCCTAAGAAATCCTTCAATATCTGGAGAAGCTGTGGCTGCCCCATTCCTGGAAGGGTTCCAAACCAGGTTGGAGCAGCCTGGGCTAGTGGAAAGTGCCTATGGCACAGCACGAGGTTGGAAGCAGATGATGTTTAGGATCCCACCCAAACCAGTCCGGGATTCCATGATTCTCTGTGATCACACTTAACCTGCTTCCTAGAAAAATGAATATGAAGGGGTTTTTTTTCCATTCACCTTCTGTCAAGACACTCATATTTCCCACCTGAACTGTCAAGGAATGAGCTGGATGTTTCCAAGCCTTGCAGTGCTTTCATACATCCAAAATAACATGGCCACCTACTAGTGTGGAATGGCTTTGGAAGCAGCGCCAAAGCACTGGAGCAGCTGTCATCTGCTGCCCACGTTCATTAGGCAGAGTCTGCAATCAAGTGCCTTGACGTGACAGTTGCTGCCACATGCAGAAGGAAGGCTCTGGGGGCTTTGGAAAACTGTTCCATTCCTGTGTCAGGTTTAGGAACATCCCTGGTGGTTTTCTTTCTGCAGCCGCTTAGAATCACGGAATTGTTCATGTTGGGAAAGACCTCTAAGGTCATTGATTGTAGCTCTTAGAATCCTGGAATTACTTGGGTGGGAAGGGACCTTAAAGCCCACCCAGTTCCACCCCAGAGCAGGGACAGCTTCCACTATCCCAAGTTGCTCCAAGCCCTGTCCAACCTGGCCTGGAACACTTCCAGGGATCCAGGGGGCAGCCACACCTTCTCTGGGCAACGTGTGCCAGGGTCTTTGCACCGTCAGACAGTTGGAAGTTAGTCACCTGCATGACTAATCCACAAAGGTTTGATTTTTTTTTATGGCATTAGCCTTTATAACAGGTGAAGTGTACGCTGGACTTTGGGCACCAACATAGTAGGTGCAGGGTGATCTTGTTATCCAAAATAATGCCCCATCCAGCTTCATGGAATGCTGGCTCTGTGTCTGCCCCACTTTCCTCATCAACCACACTTATTGCTGATTATTTTTTATAATAATTTTAATAACAATTCCTGGTTATTTCCTGTAGCCAGGCAGCTTTCACCCACCTCACCGATTTCTTTGGGATCAAGCCTCTTCCTGCCTGGAACGCCGGTGTTGTGAGGGACATTTGGGGAGGGTGTGGGAGTCTGTGCTGTCCCTGAGGGGCTGTGTGTGTTTCCTGCTCCTTGCCAGGCGTCCGTGGTGTCGGAGCGGGACTACGAGAGCCTGGTGATGATGAGGATGCGCCAGGCAGCCGAGAGGCAGCAGCTCATCGAGCAGCTCCAGCGGGAAGACGAGGAGGAAAAGTCCCACACTTAGCACGAGCGGATGGATTCTCCCCACCTCTCCATCCCCCACAGCGCTGTTTCTTAAATTAAGTCAATAAACCTCCTTTTTTTTTAAAGGTGTTGTGGGAATAGAAACTCGCAGGGACTGCAGACCTTATCCCTTTCCCGGTTTGGGGAAGGAATGGCTGCCTGGGGTTCAGAGTGCAGGTGTTACCCTGTCAGTGTGTGTGCAGAGCAGCTGCCCCATCCCATGGGACAGGATGTGAGAGGTGCCATGACGACACCAAACCTTGGAGCTTTTAATCCCCAAAAGCTCATTCAGGAGCAACAGCTTTAAACAACCCACAGAAGGACGTTGGTCTCTTTGGAGCAATGTTTTATTGGTGTAACCCCTACAGCAGGATCCATGCACAGTCCCAAAGTTCCATCAGTGTTGGGATTAGAGCCTGCACCTGGAATAGTCACAACCTTTCTGTGTTATTTTGGGAACCTCGTGTTAGGCATGGATAGCAGTCTGGGATCTGGAAGTTTGGTGTTGCTGCTGACGTGGAGATGGGCCTTGCTGCTGAGGGAAGGGATTCTTGGAGCACTGGGAGTTGGTTTAGTGGTTCCCCTTTGGATTTCAGGGATGAGATGGGATGGTGTCCGTACTTGGTGCCCCTCCCTAACCCCTTGGCCCAGAAGAAGGCACAGAGCTCTCTGGGGGCAGCCCGCGGAGGGGGCAAACAGGGCTGTTACTGAGCTTCCTCCAGGGCATGCTGAATACATGATTGAAATGTAAAAAGCTGGAATTTGCCAGACTGCTGTCCCAATGAAGGCAGAGCTGGAGCCATCTGTTCCCTCTGCCTGATTCTGGGCGTGCCTCCCTCCCCGTGCTCTTGGGAATGGAACAGGGATGGCAAAATTCCTCGGGGTCCAGCTCTGCCTCTGCGCCATTCCTTCCCCTGCCCGAGTGCCTGGAGTCTGGGACAGGAAGGAATTAAGGGGGAAAAATTTGCTGCCAGTCCTCTAAGATGATCTCCAGCAGGATGGAACACGGGATTCTCCCTGGCTATTCCTTGTGGAGGCACCAGACCAGGGTCTGGCCCACGCCGGTCATGCTGACCACGCGGTAGCCGAGGCTCTCCAGCTTGTCCAGGACCACACGTGGAGCGTCGTTCACGTAGTACTCAGAGCTGCACTCGGGAAAGATGGGAATGAGGTGAGCTGGGGGAGGAAGAGATGGGAATTTCCTGCTGGAAGTGAGCCTGCCTCGCTCCTGATCCCTGCGAGACCAGTGGCCATGCCTGGCACACACGTGTGTGACACAGGGCCTTGGTTAACCCCAGGGGAAGGCACAGCCCAAGGTGCCAAACCAGGGGAATCTTGTCCAGGAGGGGAGGACCAGGTTGAATGGGAAGGTGGCTCAGGGGCTGGTATCCAGAGCCACGTGCTGCTCGGTGACTGGGCTGACACTGCAGCAGAGGGTTCACAGGTAAACACAGTGAGTGTTTTTTTAGCATAACTGGGAATTCATGGAGGAGGAGAAGAACGATTCAGGTGTTTCTAAAGAATGAAATCCCAATGTTCTGCCTATGTCAGAGCATGTCAGTGAGATGGATGGGTTTGAGAGGCTGTTGGAATACAGGGATTGGAATAAAGTGCTGCTTTCAGCCAAGTGGGAAACCTTTGGAAAGCCAGTAGTTATCTGTCCCGCATGGAGGTGCCAGGTAAGATGAAGCCCAGGCTCCTCTGTTCTAGCAGTGCCTGGGAGCTGATAGCAGGATCCTTGTCCACCTGTGATTCCCTATTGGTTTGTGCTGGCTCTGTGCTTGGAGCAGAAACTGTCCCACATTCCTACCCCTCAATCCCAGAAGCTTGAGGGCTGTGACACTGCTCCCCAGTGAAGGGGCCAGGCACCAGGCTGGGCTGAATTGGGTGTAGACTGCTGAGCTGAGCTGATCTGGCCAGTGGGACCTTTGGCACTGGATGTGCCAGCCTCTCCTTTGACACAGCTTTTGGGATAAGGCCCAGAGCAGCTCAGCTGTAGCTGACTTGCAGTGCCAGATAAGCGGATAATGATGGGCTGCAGGATCATTGGGGATCCTGTTTGGGCACCTGAACAAAGCCTCTCCTGCTTTTCCTACGCATAATGATAAAAAAAGGTCCAAAAGCCTTTCCAAAGCTGCTCCTGCTTGGATTTTGGAGCCAGGCTGGAGCTGGGAATGCTTAAAAGCACGAAATAACCCGAGATGTGAGAGATTTTCCAGTTTCTCAAGACAGACTGTACTTGGCTGTAATTATAGATGTGGTGTAAAGATAATGTGCATTATTATAAGTGTCTTTGAAGTCTGTTCTTTCTCCAGAAGGGTTGCCACATACCCTTCAGATTCACAGTGAGAGCTGGTAAATATTATTCCCATTATTCAGAGGAAGTAGCAGAGGCAGGGATTTGTAGGAACCTAAAATACGGAGTAGCTGAGCTAAAAGCAGGAGGGAAGAGTTCCCAGGGCTTTATCCCAGCTGTGTGTTGGGAGAAATGAAGATTGCACGCTCTTGGATATGCTGCCGTCTCCATGTGCATCCAGTCGGGATGGAGGGGCTGGGATACCTGCAAAGCCTTTTCTTCCAGGTGAACCCCACCCTTTGCCCCACCTGGCTGCCCCAAGGGCTCTGACCCCAAGTGAGAGGGCAGGGACCACATCCCTGCTCCCCACACCTTGTGGCACTTAACGAGGGGCCATGTGCCTGTGCAGAGCTGCAGAACAGGATCCGTGTGCTCCCTCGTTACAGGGATTTCAGCTTCACCTGTACATCCCAGTTTCCCAGTGGAGCTGTGCTGCTCAGGCTTTTCCTTCAGGCTCCCTATAAGGTCATGGCCAAAGTTTTGGGGGCCAAGGCGCTACAGGAAGGGGGTTTGCAGCATCCATAGCCAGGCTCTGCTCATGAAGGAATTGGGGATGGAAAATCCTGCTGGGCCACAGTGCAGATCCTGGAGCTCCCAGCCCTGGTTGGGATTCTGGAGGAGGCAGCCAGGCTCGCCCCACTGGCACGTGGCTGTGCTCCCGGGGGTTCCAGCAGCCACATTCCAGCCCGGGGACTTTCCCCACTGCCTGTTGCTCAGGCACACACGGGGAGGACGTGCTGTGCCGCAGGGATGTGCCGCGGGGACACAGCGGAGTTCCCAGCTGTGAGTGACACAGGCCATGCCAAGGAGCAGGTGAGGCAAGAGGAGCTCAAAACGCTGCGGGCCACAGGGAGGGGAGAAAGGTGGTGAATCCACCAGGGTGATCCCATAGGAAGCTCGCATCCCTTCCCCAAATCAAGCCAAACATGGTGCTTCTGCTCCTTACAGTGCTGCAGCTCCCCCAGCTGCAGGGGCAGGCACCACAGAGGCTTTTATCTGTCTTTGCCTTCCTTTTCCACCTGAATCCCAGAGGTCCTTGCCCAAATCTCTCAGGATGCAGTTCCTCCTTGGAGCCTGTTGTGTTTCTCCCCGCTCTGTCTCCCATCCTGTTGCGTAACTGCGGGCTCTGCACGGCGGGTGGCAGCACGGCGCTGGCGCTGCTGCCAATCTCTGCCCACCCACGGGCTTGGGAATAGCAGCACGGAGAAGGATCTGCCCGGCAAACCCCCCAGGAATTCACCTGGGATTTGAGGGGGGGCGGGGCGCCTCAATACTTTTATATTTTATCTCCTTACTATTAAAATTTCCCACCCCACTCAGATTTTTAACACTGCAGCAGCCGAGGTGTTGGCCAGGCTGGTGCTGAGTGGTAGGAGGGTTTTCCCAGCTCCATGGATGGGAGCTTGGGAATACTTGGGATGAGATGAGCCTTCTGTTTTAATGCCTCATCCTTCTCCTCCTCCTTTTCCTTCTTCTCCTGCTCCGCAGCACATGGGACACAGCAGGAATCGAGCTGCTCCTCTCTGCCAAGTTCTTTTGCAATTGGGAGTTTGTTTTGCTTTGCCATTGTGTTGGGTTTTGGGTTTTTTGTGTGGGTTTTTTTTTTCCCCCCAAGGAAGACCAAGAAGGATATCAAGTGAGGAAAAACAAGAGAAAAAAGTGGGCCAGCCCATGAGGAGCACACTGGTCACATCTCTGAGTGGCACTTGGCCAAAGGTTGGGATCAAACTCGGTGTGAGCAGAGGTGGGGACATGGAGAAGTGTCAAATATCCATGGCTTGAGAACACACCAGTGGAGGGGTTGGAATCAGGGGTGACAAAATGGGAAACAGCTCCAACCCCAGGGCTCAGCTGCCCATGGAAAAGATTTGNATGGGATGGGATGGGATGGACAGAACTGGGTGAGCATTCCAGGTGTCTCAGCACCAAGAAAGGCCACAGGCAGAGCAAGGCAGGGATGGCACCGAGAGAGGGAAAGGGGGTACAGGTGCTAAAACAGGGTCAGAGCAAGGGAAAATAAAGAACCAAGTGAAATATCAGGCAGTATTTCCTCATTAACAGAACACATGAGAGTCCTGGGATTAACAGCTAGAAGCTGCTGTGGGGAATTCCAGAGTGAAAATGTTCTGCATTTCTTGGGAAAATAGGGAGAGGAGGACTTACAAGTTGTTCCCCAGCGTGCTCCTCTTTGTGGCCCCCAGGATACTCATCAGGTGGGGATCCGAGTGCTCGTCGCCCACCATGGTGGGCCCAGCCTCNCCTCTCTGCCAAGTTCTTTTGCAATTGGGAGTTTGTTTTGCTTTGCCATTGTGTTGGGTTTTGGGTTTTTTGTGTGGGTTTTTTTTTTCCCCCCAAGGAAGACCAAGAAGGATATCAAGTGAGGAAAAACAAGAGAAAAAAGTGGGCCAGCCCATGAGGAAGACACTGGTCACATCTCTGAGTGGCACTTGGCCAAAGGTTGGGATCAAACTCGGTGTGAGCAGAGGTGGGGACATGGAGAAGTGTCAAATATCCATGGCTTGAGAACACACCAGTGGAGGGGTTGGAATCAGGGGTGACAAAATGGGAAACAGCTCCAACCCCAGGGCTCAGCTGCCCATGGAAAAGATTTGGGAGCCGTTGGGAAGGACTGACTCGGGTGAAACCTTGAGCTGCACTGGAAAGTGGGATGGGATGGGATGGGATGGGATGGGATGGGATGGGATGGGATGGACAGAACTGGGTGAGCATTCCAGGTGTCTCAGCACCAAGAAAGACCACAGGCAGAGCAAGGCAGGGATGGCACCGAGAGAGGGAAAGGGGGTTCAGGTGCTAAAACAGGGTCAGAGCAAGGGAAAATAAAGAACCAAGTGAAATATCAGGCAGTATTTCCTCATTAACAGAACACATGAGAGTCCTGGGATTAACAGCTAGAAGCTGCTGTGGGGAATTCCAGAGTGAAAATGTTCTGCATTTCTTGGGAAAATAGGGAGAGGAGGACTTACAAGTTGTTCCCCAGCGTGCTCCTCTTTGTGGCCCCCAGGATACTCATCAGGTGGGGATCCGAGTGCTCGTCGCCCACCATGGTGGGCCCAGCCTCCTGTGGGACAGGCACAGAGTGGGGAGTGGCACGTGGTGACACTGCCACCCCCTGCTCCCAGCACAGCACCAGAGAGAGCCCTGAAGGAAAGGAATTGCCCTCAGCCCATCCTGGGAGGGGCCCTCAGTCCTGGCCACTGCCAGGAAGGTTCAGTTGCTCACCCATGCACAGCCAGGATGGGAAGTTTCAAGCCAAGTTTCACACTGCAAATGTTTGCTTTGCCCCTTTGGTAAAGAGCAGAGTTTCCATGGTCTCTGGAGGGCAGACTGAGCCCTGCTGCTCCAGGCTGTTCCCTCCAGTGCCATAATCTATGTGTCCCTTCCTGTACCTCATCCATAATCACTCAGTCAACTTGTACAATCCCAAATGCCACTGCCAGAAGATGCTTTGGTGCTGCAGCATCCCCACACATCCCCATTCCAAGTCCACTGCTGCTTCCTTTGGGACATTTCCAGTGGCAGCAGTAGCAGTGTCCATCATGACTCCCTCCCTTTGCTCATTTGCTATTTTCACTGTCCCTGCTTCCTGCCCCAAACCACACTGGCAGATCCAGGCTTTGGGAGGGAGGATTGTGGGGAAAAGGGAAACTCCAGATGAACACACAGCTGTGGGCTCCTACAGAGTCCTGCAGGTTATGGGAGTTGCCAGTGCCGGGGAATAACGTTTGCTTTGTGGCTTTATCTGATAGTGACAGCCAGCAATCCCGCCAGTGCTCCCGGCTGGAGATCCCAGCCAGAGATCCCAATCACTGCCCGGCTCCTGTTAGCCCCAGCCATGCCCACTCCCTTGGCCGCGTTCTCCACCCTGGAATGGCTGTCTGGGGGCGAGGGGAAACCAGCTGCGAGGACAAGGGGAGCCGTCCCTCCGGCGTTCGTGGGATCCCGCCGCAAGTTTCCCAAGTGAGTCGCTGTTTGAGACAGGAGGGTTTGGGGGCAGCAGAGCCGGGTTTGGGGCACCGGGGCTCTCACGGAGTTGTGCCGGACACCCCACACCGCCCGCTGGGGCGCAGCCTGGCCATGCTGGGGGTCCCCAAATCTGCATCAGCCCCGACCACCCAGCA
>VYXF01005765.1:321084-343649 GCA_013397295.1 Polioptila caerulea | reverse complement strand
CCTGGAGATATTCTTTCACTGTGAAAATCAGAGAGTAGTGGTTTTATTCACAGAACACCCTGAAGCACCTTCAGATTTTAGAGCCTTTGATTCCCTTGTTTCCTACTACATGAAAATACAAAAGGCACGTGTTCCTTACTTTTTTCCTGCACTTGCCTTGGCATCCAGACCTGCAAAGATACCTGTTGGCATAGCTTTCTGTACATCAGCAGCCTAGTTAGGAACATCCATGGTGATCCATGCAGCGTACTCCATCATGGTACCTGATAATTATAATAAACTTACTGACACACCCCTGTCACCTTACCCCTGAACTTCCAGGGGTGTCAGTTTTCAATACTGACTGGAGACTTAGTTGTTCTGTGTTTCCTGAGCAGCATGTACCTGTTGCTGTGCCACGGTATAAACCCCAGAACAGAACAGGTCAGAGTTTTTCCCACCGGTGGTCTGCAGGCCCCTCAGGAGCTCAGGGTCTACTTCTCATAAGTTCCTAAAGAGTACACATGGTCAGCAAAGCTGCTGTCAATTAGCACTTATTACACAGAGGTATGCACTTCTACTGGGTTAATATGATGATTTTTCTTCTAAATAATTTAAAATAATATTGCCCATTGTGAAAGACTGAAGAATCTCAAGAAATGCTATTAGTTCCACTTCCCTGAATTCTTTCCAATAAGTTCAGAACAAGCTGCTGAGAAGAGCTGAAATGTGAATGGGTTCTAATTTCTCAAGAGGAATGACTGAAACTTTCCTTTCTCAAGCTCCTTGGATTTGAGGCAGTATTTTTGTTTTCCTGTAATTAGCTTTCCTTCACATATATAGCCAAGTTTATATTACACCTTGTGTTTTAGGGAACGTTTCTCTTGGAAGCCATGTGAGGCCGTACGCTCAAGATAACATGACTGTTCTCACATTTAAGATAACATGGCTGTCCTCACATTTAAGATAACATGAATGTTTTCATGGTACCATGAATGATGGGCTGTGTTTTTAAAAAGCACCAACTATCTCCATTACTGTAGAAAAGTCCACAAACGTGAGTCCTCTGTGTTCCACAAGCAGCTAGCCCAGTCTTTACAAGAAGGCAAGACAACTGGAACAAAGATGTTGTTTTGTCTCTGGGTACAGTGTATCCACAGAGACTCCTCTGGAATAGTACACTTCTATGCTTTAAAAGGAAATATTAAAAAAATCAAAGGGGAGGAGCTGGAAGAATAATTTTGGAAGTGATTGGAAATCAAAAAGGAAAGGTTACTGCTTCAGCACTACAGGTATGAAGTTGTTTACCAGTATAGCTATGGTCAAACAAGAGAGAGTAGTCTTCTGCTACCTGCACTAGCGAAACATCGGGGTGATGAGGAAAATTCTGCTCTAAGTAGGGTCAGTAGAAGTTTTGACATCAGCCTTTGTCTCGAATAGATACTTACCCTCTCAGCAAAGCAGGCACTTTTTTATAACAAATAATGTCATAAGGCTCTGTGCCTCTCTCACTTATCTTTCTATCAGTGTTATAATTCATTCCAGGAACACTCAGAATATGTATCAGGCTTAGTTAGGCTTTTTGCTAGCACACAGAACTTCTGGTCCCTTCTCCAAGTTGTTTCATTGGAAATACTTACTCATATATTAAACTTTATTTAAATGTTTTTATTGTTTGATTAGTTTCTTAATGTCTCCTTCTTGCATTGGTAATTTTTTAGCAGATGCACAAATCCAAGGAAAGACTATGTGGCTTTTCAGCACTCTTTTCCACCCTTTTGTGGAAATCTGTTGCTGTAGCAGTGTCTAATAAAATATCTTCCTTCCTCCCTTCACTCTTTCTTCTTCCTTTTTTTTTATTTTTGATTTTGACAATACTCCTGTTACAATTGAAATCTTTTCCACTAATTCATGCAGTCCTCACACATGAAGGTGGAGCTAACAAAGCTGAGTTTCTCCTCACTGTTAAATTTAGTCCAAGAGTATAATTTAAAACTCAAAACTCTTCTTTTGCTCTTTTGGCTACAGCTTTCAGGAACTTCCTTTTTCTCTTCTTTTATTTTGAAGATTAGAAACTTGAGAAGAAGAGCAGTACAGACCCAAATCAGCACTGTCAACACTACATTGTACTTAAAGAGTGGGATTTTCCAGAGAGCTTTCATATCTCCTATGAGAGGTATTTTATAGAGCAGAGCCATAAGACTGATGCACAGTTGGGACAATTCCTTTTGAGGTCCATTTTTTCTCTAGCTGGTCTAATCACACAAGCAAGGGGGAAAAAAGATTTTGACTCATGCATATATAAATCTATACCACTTACAAGTTGCATAAGTGCAATATTTTTAACTCCTGCAGAAAAAAACTTACTCAGCACAGCTCCTGTACAGGCCATAGAGGAACATAGTTGTCAGTTTTGTCCAACCCAAATACATCATTTATGGCAATGTGGCACCTGACCGCTTCACAAAATTACACACACAACCCCCCACTCATTGGTGCTCTGGCTTTTTCATCCTTCTCATTATCTACAAATACCAAAATTCAGTGTGTCTAGATTAGGCAAGTCAAAAAGGCCAAGCTCAGGTGGTAAATTATTGCCTGTGACTCTGAAGCTGAGGTGTACAGCTACCAGGATTGCTTGTGAGAGGGATTTGTTTACCAAAGATGTGATTTGCCCTGTGCTCACAACCCTCACTCTTCTGCTTTATAGTTCCCTTAGCTTATTGAGATGAAGTCGTGAGAGATCACTAACTGGGTGTATGGGCCAGTGCTCCATGAAGGAGAAGCTGTGCCAGTAAAGGATGAGGATGGAAAGGGATGAACATGAATCCTGAGAGCTGAACTTTTTCTTTAGCAGGCTTTTAGATGGGGCTTGTGCAGACAGACCAGTGTACTCTTTTTAATGGCAAAACTTGAGAAGTAGAGATTATAACACTAATTTTATCTGTGGGTAGACAGGGGCATGCAAAGGTTGTATCACTCACACAAGTCACATGTTAAGTCAGCATTAAAACCAAGAATAGAAGCCTGAAGTAATGCCTCTCAGTCCAAGGTTTCTAATGATTAAACCATATCCTCTCCTTTGGCCTGGTCCACAGCGCAGAACACAGTACAAAGTATACCCCCATGACATTTTGCACACAGATATCCTAAAATGTTTTTGCAAGTCAGACACAATCACTGCGTGGACATGCACCTGCTGACACTGTGCATTCATCTGAAAAGGAAGCAGGGACATATATGCCCAATAGGTGGAATTAACAACATTCAAAAATCTGAAAGTATAGGTAGTGAAATCACTTGTCTCCAAATCCTCGTAATTGAAAAGCGGAAGCTGCCAGGAAACCAGTAGAACAAGAAACTCAGTGGAACAACTGGAAACAGACTTGCAGGTCTGCAAGTTAAGCTGGATGAAGATGATGCATCACCTTTAAGGGAAATAGCACAATTTTGTACATGATGAGAGAAGTAATTAGCAGCCAAGGTAATGCCTTAAGGATTATGAAAACCTCAGGCAAGTGAGAGTTTAGCAGCAACAGATCAAATCTCAGCTCAAGTATCTACACGTGCCTATCTGGCAGCTAATCAAGCAACATTACAACAGCTAATCTAAATGAACTTCAACATTAAATTGTGTTTGTGCAGGCAGAAATCACATAGTGAAAGAAAGGTGCTGTGACAAGACTTGTGGAAGTGTTCAAAAGAATCTGATTACAGATTTTCTGATTGCAGAGTGCAACCTGATAACTGGTTGCTAGAAGTGGAGTAGTGGTACCAATTCATCACAGAAGTAGAAAAAAAAACAACCTTTTTTTCAGTAACAACTTAATGCCAAAATTACTTTGAAAAAGAAATTGCTGTTTAGGAATCAGAAAAATATTAACTCAAAAAAGAAAGATCAGCTGTTACAATTGCTCTGGGCAATTTGTGATAACATGTCTACAAAGAGCAGAAATCCTGGAAGTAACTTCTCATGAGGTCCTTTTGGGTTCCCTTTGGTACTTGGTGGAATTGCCACAGAGTCGCTTCTATTTGTGGTGTTTCCTGGGACAACTTCTTCCAAATGCAATGACTCACAGTTCATTGAATTTAAAGTTGTTTGTAGGCCATGAAACTGAGGCACAAGGGCCAAGAAATCCTACACCCTCCATGGCAAAAAGCAAGCCTAGGACAATTAGCCATAAGTTACAGTGCATAGGAGGTATTCTGTTTGTCCTCAATAGGTGTAAATAAGCTCCTCTCTTCTGTTTCCGTTTCCGTGCTTGAAATCCCTCTTAGGGGATGTGGCAATCATCATTTCAACAAAGGGCAAATTCTCTCCTTAAATAGTCAGAGGTCCACTGATTTCAGATGCAGTTGTCCTGAAAACTACTTCAGCTATTAGCAATTTAGCTCAGTAGTAGACAAAATAAAAGGGTGTAAAGAAGTGATCATTAGATAAAGGAAATCCTAGTCAAACAGACAACTGTTTTTTATTTCAGCTATTTTACTTTACCAATTATATGTTTTAGAAATTAAGTTATTCAGTGTTTAACAAGAAGGAAAAATTATTGAGAAAACTAAACTTAATATCTTTTTTTTGTGGCAATATTGATCGTTGAGCTTTTCTACAGGTTCCACGGTGTAAATAAGCGCAAAAACCAGTTTGGGGTGTTTGAATCAACACCACTGTTACAAAAGCTACCATATGGACTTAGATTTCACTACTCGGTGTTCAGAGGTTCGACAGTATCAAACAGGACTCAGAAGAAGAGGTTTGGGATATTCAGCACAAAAGAATAGGGGAAAGCTGAGCCCTTATCTAACCCCCCTTCATCTCTCACCCCCACCAAGAGGTGGAGAGCTATTGGGATAAAGAGGGCAGTTTATGCCATATAGCCATGGGCCACATAACCTTGCAGAAACTGTCCTGAGCTGGCTGTGTCATTAACACATACCCAAACCAATACAGTTCTCACTGTTCCACTTTGCCAAGAGCTTATCAGAAATACACACCCAGTGAAAAATCCCCCACCGTAAGAAAAGCTGCAGTACCCTTATCAGGGAGAGAATTATTATCTCTTTTGCAAATAAGATACTGAGACATAATTGTAAAGAGATAGATACAAATAAAAACTGTCCCTGGCAAAGCAAAGAGCCCCGAGTTCATGATTGAGCCCTAACACATTACAGCAGACTAATCCTTCAGTGCTGTTTGAAACACACACAGTACGAGGGGGAAACTACCCTTAACACTGCATTTGCTCACTGAATGTTTCCAAACCCCAATTTCTGCTCCAGACTCCACGAGAGCAGTGAGGGCTACAGGAGGTGGCCCAACTTTTGAGCATGAGGATGCCCAGAGGCAGAACCCCAAACAGTTGCACAGTAGATTTTCAGGGCTCAGGATGTAAACAGCCCTCGAGTCATTTTGTACCATTTATACCTGTAATTCTGAGGTTTTTTTTTTTTTTTAGTGGACAAAGGAGTTTATTGCTTATTTAAAAGTTACAGCATCTTTGCTCAAAGGCAAGACTGCCAGAGTTGCATTTAACGAAGCACACCGGGAAGAATGAATAAAGATTGGAAATCAGATGATTACTCTGGTTTCTGTGAACTTTGCTTTACTAAGAAAACAAAACAAAACAAAACAAAACAAAAAAAAGTCTCTGACCTTCCAGAACAACATTAAAAAAAAAAAAAAAAAGGAAAAAAGTCTGGTCTGTTTTGGCACAGGGTAAACACCCATGTTTGCTCCTCAAATTGCACAAGTCAGAAAAAAATGAAAAAAATTCTCTCTGTCTTTCATCCAGGGAAGGCTTTTAAACCATTGCACATTTATATCTCTGACAATCTGAGGCAGGTTACTTTCTCACTCTTCTGGTAACTTTCTTACTCTTCTTTTGGAGGAACAAGAACAAAGTAAATGTGCCAAGTGCCCGTAATCTGGTGTCCCAAAAGGGACATCCTGTTGTGGGCACACAAACCCTTATGTAGCTGCCAAAACCCCAGTTCCAGCCTAGTCAGCTGCTCCAGTTTTCATCCAGCCATAGCAGCATCTCTGCCCTCAGCCAAAGCTAAAGGTGAGCCCACAGCACCTCAGATCTCTTCTGGGAAAGGGCCCAACTCCCTCAGATAGAGTCTCGGGCCACAGCACACAGAGTTTACAGAAGGTGAGTTCAGGAAAGCCTGAACGGGTGCCAGCCCCAGAGCAGCCAGTCCCATGCCAGAGTACAAAGTGTTCTGGCACTCTGGTGTGGTGCTCTGGGTCGATAACGTGTGTAATAAAGTACATATTGACTGACAGGCTGGACAGGCCCACAGAGGGAGCAGAGGGATTTTTCCTCTCCCAGCATGTTGACAGTGGAGCCCAGAGCCTTATTTTGTCTCTACTTTTCTTTACATGTTTATCGTCTGCAAGAGCTGCTCCTGTGGGTTCTTTGGGGTCTCTCTCTTTTTAAAGAAATTAAGCATCCTTCACACCTTCCTTAATAAAATGTTGTGAGTAGGGTGCACTCAGCAGGGCCTGACACAAGGTTGAGAGATCCTAGATCACTTGTTGGTGGGAGTTTGACTTCAGTGAAGGAAATCAGGGGCAGCAAAAAGGTCCCCCACCTCAGACAAAGTAAAGAGAGCTCAAAATCACTGGTTGTGTGAGCCCTGGCTGTTCAGGTGAAGGGAGTGAATAAATATTGAAAATACTGGCCCCTGGGAGGGAGCCTCATTGACCAGCTAAGCTGGTTGTCCTTCAAAATGCAATTAACATCACCTGGTTAAATGTGTGAAATCCCCTTCAAGTTGCCAGAGATCCTCTAATATCCTGTATTCTATATACCTGTCCAGAAAATCAAACTACAACATACACACAAAATGCTTTGCTATAACATACACACATGCTTTATTTAACAAGTATCCCAAAGCCTGGAGGTCTCCAAGCCCAGCTAAGGAAAGAAGACACCGATACTTTTCTTACTTTAAAAATAATTTCCATGTACTTAGAGTCTGTAAGCAACCATTGAAACCAAAAGCATGAGTTGAAAGTCTCTTTTCTTTGTGAATGGGTGTTTATGCCACTAACATTTGTGGAGCTGGGCTTTTCCTCAGGCCTGTGTTTTGTAATTACAGAGAATTCTATATAGCCATGCAAACCGTATGATACTTCTTAATAAACTGACGTGTCACGCACAGCACATCGTGCCCTGATTGAAAACCACCATCTCAACCTCAACATCCAGTGAGGAATTAGTTGACCAAGGGTTTAAAAGCTGCCTGTCATTTACAACATAGGCACGAAATGAAATCCTGCTTAACAAGGTGTTTGCTGATCCTAACCCTGTTCACACCTCACAGCAGAAAAATAGACACTTTCACCCCTGTGAAAAATAACACTTTTGTTTACATACTACATACATAGGACACCAGCTAAAATATCTTCACTTTTTTGTATTCTACTCTCTATTAATAATTTCACTACGTTCATCTTACAGTTCCCTATTGAGAAATCATTTTGTTTCATATACAGGCAAATCTCCTGCATATTCAGGCCACAGCTCACAAAAATAAACGAATAATCCATTTTCTAATAGGTTTGGCAGGTGGAGCAAGTTAAAACAAGGGACAGAGACACTCATGACCGTAGGCTCCAAAAGGCTCATCCCAGCAGTCCCATCTAATTGCCATCCTGATTGGACTTGGTGATCTTAAAGGTCTTTTCCAACCCTACTGACTCTATGATTGAGTTCCTAAGTTTCTTATGCTGCTTGACAGTGCCAAAAAAACCACAAGAATTTCCTCAAGGGAAAAAAACCACTTCTGCAAACAAGTGAAGTTGCAATTTTTTTTTTTCTTTGCACTAAGGTTACGTCACTTATCTCTTGGGTACAGATGGCATTCAAAACCATGTGCCTGGACCCCAGCTCAGTTATCGCTTTCCCCTAAATAGTCTGAGGGAAGAAAAACAAGAGTTCTGTACAGGAAATTAGGAAGGCTTGGTCTTGAGCTTAGTTTTGAAAATTCTTTCAGTTGAGCCTCCAGTTTATTTTTTTTTCTACGGCTTTTCATGCACAAAAGATTTATCATTTGTGCAGGCAGGCTCAGGAGCTGCATGTGCAGCTGCCCAGCTGCACACAATGTGGGCACAGCACCTGCTGCACTAAAGCTCTCTGCAGACACGTAGCCATATTCCAACTATTCAGTCCAAGCATTTTAAATGCTCTGCACCCTTCAGGAGACCTCTTTTTGCCTTTGTGGAAAATACTTATTTTAGTGGACAGGGTCCTGCCCACCTGGACTCGGGTGCTATTCATGATCAGAAATTCACAGCCAAATTCACAGCAGGTAGGACCAAAAGCATTCTAAGATTTCTACAGCAAAATGTAATAACTTCATTTTAGTAGGTAAACACGATGAGCTCCACAAATGATTGCTGAGGCATTAGACATCATTAGTCCCACAGAGAAAGCTCTAATGTCCTGCAGTATCAAATTGTTTATCACTAATTTACAGAGGCTGAATCCACAAATACATTTCTATCATTTTGCAGTTGCCTAATTAATTACATATATTAAGCAAATTAAACAGAAGGATGCAGCAAGTACTCCCAGGGCAACCAATGGCTGTGTCACCAGCAATTTGCTGCTTTTGCATTCGGAAGCACTCACAATTTTCTTTTAGTGGCAAAGACAATCATAAAAGGATGAAAGTAGGAATCTCACTAGTACAGCAGAAATCAAAAGAGACTTCTATTGCATTGAAATTAGTGAAATAACTCCAAGGGAAGAACTTCATAAACATGGGCAGGAATGAACACATGTTCAGTCCTTGAACCATGTTGTGCCCATTGTGTGCACATGCATATTTTGTGTCACACAGACAACAGAAGCAATGAGTGAAATATCACCACAGTCATTTTTTTTAAATGTACACACATTTTTGTTAATTTTAACAGATACTGATTTTTCATGGTGATTCAAAATCATCTTCCAAAAATAATTTCTGACACTTGTGGAGCTCTATTTAGATTTTTTTGAAAAAACATTGTTGGCATTCTTTTTTCTTGTACAAGAGCACAGGACATTTGAGGAACACAGGACATGTCTTCTATCTTCACATACAGGAAAAAAGCCCCAACAAACCAATCCAAAACATACCCAAATCAGAAGGAAACATACACAAGGGCAAATCCACAGCTATTTGGTGGTAAATGATAACTATGTGTCCCTTAGTGGGTGTGGAGAATGTGTGATCCAGAGTTTGGAATGTCCTCATTTCCTAATATTTTTTTTCCTTTTTTTTAATCTGTGGAAGAACTGCTGACTGCCACATTTGATAGTGAGAAGCAAACTTATTCTTTGATGTTTTAGGTGCCAGACTTAAGAATTACTAATTCTTCTGTTCTAGTATTACAGTTGCATTTCTGAAAGAAAGCAGACATAAAATGCCTCTACCTATCTTTTTTTGTTTTTACCCCAACTTTGAGACATAATTTTTTTAATCTTCTTGGAGCACTCTGTGAAATCCCAGCTGTGCCCCGTGATACAAGGTCAAAGCCCTTCTCCACTTATTGGTATCAGCATTTGTACTTTGAATTAAAGGTCAAATAAATCAAACAAATCCTACACAACTAAAAGAACTCTTTCACTCCATATCCTCCAGACCTTTTTAGTGGTTTTACTTCAAGGTCCAAATCTATGCCATTATTACAATAAACCTTTCTTGAATGAACAGAAAGTCCTCTGATAAACTAAAGTTTACTGCAAAGGCAGTCAACTAAATAATTCCATTGATACAGACCATAGCAATAACATTTGCAGGAGAAAACTGCTTGTAAGATATACCAAGCTCCAACCATCTAAGAAAACGACCTGCAATTTGGTTTCTTATTTCAAAGCAGGAAGTAAGAAGGCTATAAAGCTTTTCTGGAAAGTGCTCGAGCTTAAACCCAAAATCTGATGAGCCAACCCTTCCTAGGAATAGGTAATTAGAGCATAACCGTATTTCACCAAAATATTTATAATCTACACGATCAAAGTAGATAGCACCTTTTCAAAGTATCTTTTCACCAGAAATCACAGGCCAGCTCTGTCTGCCAGAGCAGCCTATGTATTCCCTTAAAGGTTACTCTGCTGCAGTCAATACAAAGTTTCCCCTGCAAAATTCCTCTATGAATTGAGGAGAACCTGTCTTGAGCCTTTTCTTCTTTCTTAATACTTATTTCCTCTTTTCCTGTTCCTCTTGGATATTCTTTATTTTGTTTCCATTCCTGGCAGCTGTTCCTCCCAGCAACTGCCCTGGCACTTGGACTGTGTTGGCCACTCAAAAGCATCACAGTCTAGGCAGCCTAGGCTTGCTTGGATGGAACAGGCTCAAGTATTCTCCCACTCTTTGGCATCCTTGGTACATGTCCAGAGCACTGACTAGCTCTCTATCAATCCTTTTTGATGCAATTTATCGTAGCCCAATTGCTGTTCCAAATCAACCAACATTAGCTTTCCCCAAAATAGACTGTTTTCTGCATCTGTGCCTCAGGACACTCCAATTTCCAGCTCATTTTTTTCAGGAGGCACATGGTTACTGAAGCAAACTGATCCTTAACTCTGTGTTCAACATATCCCTTGGAAATCTCCATTTTAGCAACCACAAGCAGTTTTCAGATTTAGCTTTTAAAAGTCCCTTAAATTCTAAATACATTAATGTGCACACCAACCTGATTCTCCAAAGAGTCTAAAAGACCAAAATTAAAGTCCTCTGAGTACACAATTATCCCTATTCTGCACAGAACTGCTTTCTGAAACAGAAGACACACCAAGCATTAGCTTTTCCTCACATCTCAGTGCACTCGTTTTCACCATCCCAAATGGGGCTGGTAAAAGACCTGGAAATCCAGATTTCTTTCCATGGTATCACTCATCAAAGCCTTTAAGTTCCTTCACCTGCCAGCTGAGCCATTACCTGCTTACAGGGTTTTGGTTTGACCACTACTTCTGCTATAAATCACATTAGACTTGTGGAACTCTTCATAAAAGTAATGCTGAAGAGGCCTTATCCTTAGCATCATAAAGCTGGCATTTCTCAGAGTGCATTTTCTCAATTATTGTACCCTTGGTGAGAACTAAAGAGAATTCACAAAGTAAATTGAGTTTTCTAATTTATCGCTAAATTCTGATGTTTATTTATGCTTTAGAACTACCTCCCTGTAAAAGCCATCTGCAGAAACAGACAGAAAGCAGCAGGAATCAATTTGGGGTTTTTTTGGTTAGCACCAAACATTCAGAGGAAAACCACAGTGGCACGTTTTTTGAATGCATCCATGCCATGGTTTGAGCTGTGGTAGTGTCATGCTATCCATATTCTTGCTGTTTAGAAGAAAAAAACCCCACCATGTATAAACAAACAGCTCAAATAAACAGGAGGATTTTCTCTGGAAAAGTTCTCTGTAATTCTATGATGCCAGTGGGTGGAATTCATGTCTGCCAGTACAATTCCATTAAAGTCATCAGCATTAAGAGATAGTCCTCCTGCACCTCATAAGCGTGTTCCTTCTATACAGATAAGAGTCCCCTGAGGTTATTTTAGTGGTGAAAATAAGATCTACTTCTCTTTTAATTCACCAAAGAATATCTGTGAAAGAACTGGATTCTATTTCACTCTGGTAACTCACAACAGAACTTCCTACTAAAGTTCTGTCACATACATCTGAAAACACCAGGATTAAACAGATGCTTTAAAGACTAAGACACAAACTACTCCAGTAATGACCTGCATTTTTCAGTAGGAAATGTTATTCTGTTGAAAACAGCACCAAAATGCAGATATTTAAGCCTATTTTTAGGACTCGACATCACACTTTTAATATTTTTCTTTTAGGTGGATGAGAATAGAGCATAATTGAGGCTCTACTTTCATTAGCAAGTTGTGCAGCACGCTCAGAGCAAGTCTGAGTAGCAAAAGAGGTGTAGCTGTGAATTAAAACCTCATGCTTTCAGGAGTTACTGGAAGGAAGGAGAAATGCTTTCCACTGGCTCTGCCCTGCATTGAATGACCATTAGCAGTTGAAGCACTATAAATACATGGTCCTGTAGCCTGCCTTTTGTTTTAGTTAAATCTAAGAGGAACTTGGTGCTCTCCAAGACAGTTTGACAACACAAACCAACAAAAGGCAGGGAAGGAAGATGAAGAGATTCCTGTCACAGGACATCCCCTCTCAGAATTAGCACATTAACATATATGCACCCTGTGATGATCAGCAAAAATACTTGAGGGAGAAACCATTTAAGAAAACCGAGGAAGAATACTAGAGAAGAAAAGGATAGAGAAGCAGCATGTTTTCTATGAGGGTTCTAGCCTTAGAAGCTCTCCTTGGTTTAATAACCTAGTAGCTTTTCAGGAATATTACAAAGCCTGCTAATTACAGAGTAACCATTTAGGAAGAGAAAGAAAGCCCAAATGTCCGTTTAGTATTAAAGCACTTAAAGGAAATTTAAATGGGACAGTGGTAGAAAAAGGAGAGTTGGAATAAAAAGTTGCATTTTTCAGACATTTTTTTCTTTGAAAGAAAAGAAGTTGTCTGTAGCAGTAGGACACATATTTTCAAATGTAGAAATAAATACAGATGGTGAGGACTATGTGAACTTCATATCTGTACACAGGCCTAGATTATCTCAAGAAGAATGAGAAACAGATTCTGCTTTTCATTTCAGGAGCACACTAAACCATCAAGGAGTTCTCCAAATTGTAATTTGTTCATAATTACATCTAACTACATTGCATCTCCCAGTGAGTCTGACCATTCAATATTTATCTTCACTAAACTTAAGGGATTTAAGGAACCAGTGTAATGAATTCTGACATAATGAGCCACTGCCATCTCGTCTCTCTAAACTGAAGCCTAGGCCCATGGACCTAGGCATAGTAAAGATATTAATAGTATAGAAGTTGATACATATTGTGATACTAATTGGCATTGCTACTTTTAAATGTCAATATCCATTGGCATTGCTACGCATTGATGCCTGTAATTTCAAAATTGTGATATTGACAGGCATTGATATTTATACATGTCATTACACATGATACCTTTTGATATCAATAGGCACCAATACTTTTATTTCTTAATGCCAATTTCAATATCTATCTTAATGCATTGATAAGTAAACTTATCAGTACCTCCTAATTTTGAAACCAAATTTCATTATTGGAATGTATCAAAACCTATTTCAATATTAATTTTGATACCAATAGGCATTCAAAGATTAAAGTGCCTATTTAAAGTAATCAAGACCTTTAATATCAATGTCTGTCAAAAGTAATCTCAATATTGGTAAGCACCCAGAGCTATCAATTTCAATGTTGATTTTTATATCATTAGGCATCGATACTTACTGATATCAATAGGAATCAAAAGGTAGGAATTAATACCTATCAATTTGTGTAATGATTTTGAAACCAATAGGCATCAGTAGATGTTGATAGGCATGAAAATCTATCAATTTCAAGAGCTACTTGTTTCAATAGTCACCTATACCTATTGATTTTGATATCAGTAGGCACCTATACCTATTGATATTGATACCTTTCAAAAGCAAGAGTAATATTTATAATTTTTTATACCTACTGACAGGTAAGTATTGACCCAGTGATTTAGATAAGAATTGATACCTATCAATACCCATCAATATGATAGAGATACTGATGGCAGTCACCAGTAGACATTAATACCAATGGAAAAGTATCAATACCAGTGAATCTGAACCAATTTACTGTTATACCCATCAATATCAATCAATTTAAATAAGTGGTATATTAGGAAGCATCAATTCCTATGGATGTTTACATGCTGGTCAAAGAGCCATATGGAGCTTTGGTATCTATGTTACAGGCTGTATTATTTGGTATGGAGCTTGTCCACTTCTGCTGTGCTTCCTGGAGCAGAATGTTGAAGGAAAAGCATATTAGGTGTGCAAAATCCTGCATTTCAAGGTTCAGCGAGCATGTGCAAAAATCAAAGTCACAGATCCAGGGGTCACTTGTTAATAACTGATCCTTGATATTTAGACAGAGGAGAAATATGGAACAGTTTTGCTATTTCATTATATCCAGGAATTCTGAGTACTTGCATATGGCTCAAATTCATCTGGTTTTCTTGGAAGTCAGTTCTCTTTAAAACAGGTTAAGTTTCTCTTAAGGACCTCTCCAGACAGCTCAGTTTCAGCCCATGGAGTTGTACTTCCTTCCTTCAGGTTTGGAGAGTTACTAGTTCTACCTAGATTTATCTGCACAGTTCTGGATGCCATGCCCACAGTTTTATTTCTGAAGGCTGGCAACACAGTCAGCCCTACCCCTTTTTTGAGCTTTGAGCTGCAAACATCCTCTCTCTGTCCCACACACACCTCCAAACCCAGCAGGGCGAGACAGACACACTCCCACAGAGCTGTCTAAGAAGCTACAGTGCCACATGGAAAGACAGTTGGATTTACTGGCATTGTTTCTAACTTCAAATATTTTGTCAGCTCTGGATTTTTGGTTTAAATTTGCTTATGTGACTACAGAACAAATGACAGCTACTGTGTGCTCATGTTATCCTAGCCCAGATCAGTGCTGCAACGGGAGTATCAGCATGTGTGTTGTCACTGGCACCTCCTGAACAGGCAAGTTTTCAAAGTTCACCTCTTGCCTGCTGGAGAAGGCTAGGATGTCCAGACTAACACTCCTTGCTGGTGGTAAATGTCACCATGGTATTGCATTACCACATCTAGTTTAAAAAAGTCTGACATTTAAAAGGTACAAGCTTGGAAACCTCCTCCCAACTACACCACGGATGCAGTACTGAGTGGCAAGGAGAAACCACAGTCTAGCAATTCAGACCAACTCCCTTCAGCACTTTTGGTTTTTCCAAGGGCATTTTCCAAGCAAATAGTGACTCTGCTCAAATCCTGTTACCTTAAAAACATTGACATGGTCACAACCTGGAGAAGTGCACCCGATGACCAGTACTGAACCAGTACAGGGAATTCAGGATGCACATAATATACTACAGCAACACTTGCCACACCAAACCTGAGAATGGAAACTGAGTGCCCCCCACCCTTCAGTAAAGTCTGTCAATATAAATGGGATCCCAACATGGGTGCAGCTGCTTCATTAGGAGAACAGTCATGATGTAGGATGGAGATTTTCAATTAAAACTGGAGTAATTTTCACAAGTCATAACAGATCCATTTCAGAGTATTTGATACAGAAACAGGGTGATGCCCTTTGCAAAAAAAAAAAAACAAACAAACAAAAAACAAGTTGGAGGAAGAAGAGTAAATGGCTCAAAGGACTGAGGGCCAGAACCTTGGCTTTTAAGTTGCTTCTCATAATTTCTCAGCCTAAAGTGAGCTGTTCAGCAGCTCTGTAAGGCTGGTGCTGAAACACCTTGTATCTCCTTCGTACTTAGTTTAGGAGGGTCACATTGGATCCCAGCCTGGCCTAAGGCCAAAGAATCTTCAAAAAATTGCTCAAACTTTCTGAAGGGCAGTTATCTTTCAGATAGGCTTCATAACCTAAACTAAGCACCCTCTGTCTTCTCACTTCTTACAAATCCTTCAGCACTACGTTGACCTTACTTATGAGTGCAGTGAGACACAAGAGAGAGGATCATTTGCAGCATTTGGGTGCCCGTGGGTAACCATGGGACATGCTACAGACCCCCTGTGACCCTGGGCTCTTGTACTGGGTCTATCTGGGATGGAGTTAACTTATGAGACTGTCTTTATCTTGTTCCATTATTTTTTATTTTTTTTTTTGCTTTTGGTCTTCCTAATCTCTCCCTCATCCTGCTGAGGGAGGAACCAAGTGAGCTAAGGGGGTGCTCAGCTGCTGGCTGAAGTCAACTCACAACAGTCATAAAGTCCCTTTTATCATCAAGCTACAAGAAAGGGGAGGTGAAGGAAACCTTGACAAGAGCAGTTAAAGCACCAGCTGTAGCACAGCAGAGGGAAAATCAGTAACAGGGAATCAGGCAGCAGCCAGCTTGGGTGGGGAAGGATGATACCCTCCCAGCAAAAATCCCTTCTCTTTCCCCCTTTTGTCGAGGCATGGAGTTCTGTGCTGTTTAACACCAGCCCCTCCCCGCACACACACTCACACACAGACTTTGTGTATTCCATGCCACAGAGGAAGGAGGTAGAAAATCTCCTATTTCCCAAGAATAATTGATAAGTGATCTCAGCCCAGCAGCAGCCTCTGTTGCTCTGATTTTTCATTTTTCTGGTACACTTTACAGCTAAATATATTTCATAGTTCATAGTTCTTTCTCACACACAAGTGTTATAATTAGAAGTGTATTTAAGTTAAAACAAAGTTGTTTACATACTTTCTCTTGGAGTAAAAAACAACTGATGGGCAGTTGTCTTGACCAACAGGATGGGAGAGGTGTCAACCTTCTCCTCCCATCCCAAATCTGTGTAGAAATAATATATATATAAAATCAAATGTTTTAATAAAGTAGTTTTATACCTTCTTCACCAACAAGTGTCCATGTGTGTCTTTGCGTGTCCAACAGTGACAAGTTCCTTTCCTGGGAATCTGCTCCGTCCCTGCAGACTGGGAAGATCCAAAGAACACTGTGGGCTGCTCACTCTGGCATTCCTCCTCATGCACAAGTCTGCCTACATCTGCATCCTGAACTGGTGACACTGGTACTGCATGAACCCAAAATCTTGTTTGGAGTAATGTCCTGACAGCACACAACAGACAACAGCCCTTTCTCTCTTTCCCACCCTAAGAGACTTGTAATTTATCCTGTCTGTGAGCTCTTGGCTGAAACTGGGAACCAACACAGCTCCTGAGCCTCCTGAAACAAGGGGGATGACTCTGTGCTGCACAGCACTTCTGCAGAAAGACTGTCACAATTACAGATGGTCACATCCTTGTGGCTCCCCTTCAGGGGCTGACACAGGATGGGTGACACAGCAGCTCCTGATGTTGAGACATGCAGAAGAGAGAAGGGTTACTGCAATCCACCAGCACTTCAGCCAATAGCTGCTTTGTATGTCAGAAAAGTGGTACTCAATCCCGTGTTTGTGGGTCAGGGACAAGCTCCACAAAGTTGCTGCCCTGTGAGCAGGCTAATCCCTGGCAGTGAGTGTGAGAAAGGGGCTGCATTGGAGGCTCTCAGCACAGGAACCTCGGAGAGCTGTGCTTTTGCAGAGTGCATTAAACACAGCTCCCTGACTCTGGGGCTGAGCTAGGGACTCACTCAGAGCAGGGACTGCAGAAGGAATTTCTGAGATAGCTGTTCCATGCAGGAATTTTTCCACAGCTGATGGCTCTGAAGGTGTTTTAAAGGTATCAGACTGGCAGTGCACAGCTTCTTCGTGGTGCTGAGCCTGAAGCTGTAAGCCTTCCAGAAAGGGCAGGCACCGACTTCCCGCTGTTCCTAGAGCAACATAAACCAGCTCACTTTGTGGGGCTGGGATCCAGGGCACTGGCACAAAGGTCACTGACTCCAGGACTGGCTGGAAATATGGAAGGAGGTATTTCTTGGCCTGTCCTTGCAGAAGCCTTCTATGTGAAACTGGGATCCTGGAGCAAACTCAGAATAGCCACTCTCTGGACTCTTCTACATGGTGCTCCTGTCAGATGTTCTTGAGCCCTTCAAGGGCTCTACCTTCATTTTTTAGCTGGTTGAATTCCTTCTTGCTTGCCGGTATCCTCTTTCAAGAGCCATCATGAAATTAATGACTTCCAGGTCAACAGCAGATATATTTGATGGCACTAAAATCCCAATTTTTGCACAGTTCAAAGACTGTCAGATCCTTGGGGGCCCCAAAGCTGCAGGTTTCTGAATTTCATGAGGTAAAAATGGCAGCTATAGACCCGGCAGAAGGTGGTGAACAAAGTAGAGAGGGCATTATACAAAGTGGAAACAAAGAGAAATAGGAATTCAGCAAGGGAAGACAGAAAGAGAAAGATGGGCACTTACAGAAGGAAAAGGATTTCAATTCCAAATATGTACAGATGGATGAGGAAGGTTTCTTCAGGATGCTGTGAGAGCCATCAGCATCTGAGATCCTCATCTTGACCCTTCTGTATTTAGTCCTCCAAGATAACCTCCCGGTGGCAAACCCCAAACTGTAGGATAGAGCCTAACAAACTCCAAAACTGGACCATGTTTGGACCTGAACTTCCAGGTCAGATCCCTCCTAGAGGAATCTAGTTTCTTCTTGATCCTCTTGGAAACTGAATATATATGCAGTGAATTGGGATAATCAAGGGCTTCACTTTAAAACCTTACTCATATTTCAAATCCAGCTGCTAATATAGACACAGTTTTAGCCTTCCCACTATTGTCCTAAACCTTGGCCAGGTGTTTTCTCTATTCTGTTTTTACTTACAAACAGATAATTATTTTCTTGTACTTAGATCTAGAGAACCCAGTATTTGACATTCACAACCATTTTTATCCACCTCTAAATGAACTACACCCGTTGTCTAGCCAGGAAACTTCCCTCCTCCCCATCACAACAGGTGTCTAAATGCTTGTTTAACCTCCTAGCCTAAGGATTAAATAGACACAGAATCTGATATAAAAATAGTGTTTTCTGTTGAAAATAGCTAAAGCCTAAAATTAAGGATTACACTCCCTTTGTACTAGTCATTGGATAAATAGGGTATCCATTTCTTGGAGTTTCCATGCTTTCAGAATTTAAAAAAAAAAAAAAAGCCTGCAATTATTTGGGAGAAGGGAGTGGAACAAGTTAGTTTTTCACTTTGTTCTTGGAGTCAGGGTTGAAGAGAATGTGTTAGGCAGTGTAGATAAACCTGTAAAATCATTGCCTATGCTGTACATATTTTAGACAAAAATTAAGATTATTTCACCTTTTTCATTATAAAAAAATTAAAATCAATCAGTGTAAATTCACGGACTGTGAAGTCTAAGGTACATCCTCAGTTTTGTGTTGTTGAATAAGGAAGGGTCACGTGCAATGTTTGACCTACATAGTCACACCACATGTGCATAAAGAAACGCTCCAAAGCTTTCCAAGGGCACAGGGTTCTGGAAAAAGAGCAAAGAGGGACCATCCCCATAGAATTTACCTGCCAAGTACAAATCTTCCCAAAACTACATTATTGGCTGTAGCTCTTGTGCCACAGCACACCTGAGAAAACCTTTAATTGCAAAGTGCTACTGATCTTCTTGTGGATTTAGGAGCCTCTGGAAAATGAAAACAGTGAGTTGCAATTCAGCAGCTCACAAGAACACACACACACACACACACACACAAATCCTTCTCTTAATAAACTGAATAGCTCACATAAATTTCAGTGTCCTTGAGATACTGTAACTGCACCCGAGGTCAGTTCCAACTGATGTTGATCCCACAGGGAGTTTTTTAACCGCTGTTCACTAAGCTGCAGTCATTCCTACTTTTCATGTCAATAAATCATGGTATTCATGCAATCAGCTAGAACTTGCTGTGGGCTGGTATCCCCATCTCATCATCATATGGGGATCTAATGTAATTTACATAACCAGCACAGTACAGGCCAAAATATGCTAAGTGAGCCTTGCCTAATTACCTTGTCCAGAATTTAGACTCATCTTTACTCAAATTCAGTAAGTTAATTTTTGATAAAACCTACTTCCAGCTACAATTAGATTCAAACCAGTATTACCATGACCATAGTTCTAATACCTTTTCCCAACAGCTCACTTTAAATAACACACCTTCTCCATTGACCTAAGCGAGTCCCAGGAATCTAAAGGAAAATTAAAACCTCAATCAAATTAACCTTTTGGCCCTCCTGCACTCTCCCATTTGCTTACCCACTCTTAATTTTGGATCTCTACATTTCTTTGAAAATACATTGCTTCCAGCACTGCTTGGGACTTTACTGCTGTTACTGTAACTTGCCCAGTCATCTGCATCACGTTCCTAATTGTTTGTCTTTCTTGCTGAATAACTTTTAAAGGGAAAATTCAGATTTGCAGTTGGTACATAGGAAGACCCTATCTGGAAAAAAATGCAGTTTTTTTACTTTAAGATGCTGCGTTTCTACTAAGCTCCTTCTGAAAAAAATGCTTAGAACACCACACAGGAAAAGGTA
Organism: Polioptila caerulea; assembly: GCA_013397295.1. NCBI lineage: Eukaryota > Metazoa > Chordata > Aves > Passeriformes > Certhiidae > Polioptila > Polioptila caerulea. Next base: position 323,600 of record VYXF01005765.1, on the reverse strand, counting down.
TGGGACTGTAAGAGCAGCACACACACACACACACACACACACAAAGACAAGCCTGTATCATTTACAAATGTCAGAATTGTGTTGTTCCTTCCAGTGAGGAGAGTACCACAAAGTCTGATTTATTCTGCAGCCTACTAAACTTTGCGTGTCAGATCCCACATATTTTTACCATTTTTTTCTCTAGCAATGGTCTCTGTCAAATAATACAGAAATTAAACATTTTTAAAAAATAACAGAAGAGATAAGAGAATAAAAAGCCCTACAAGGATAGTTTTTGAAACACTGTATCTATTTAATATTAGAGTTATTTGGGATACTGCGAGCCATCTGGAACATTATGGCTCTGTCTTGACTGCCAGAAATGGGTTTCTTTTGTTTATTCACTAGTAGAGACAGTTTCTAGTCTACAGAGAGTCTTAGTCTTATCACTAAACAAACCAGATAGTCAGTCATGAACAAATGAGCACAGTGAACCCTGTCCTACAAGGCCCCACAGCAACAGGCTGCCTCCCTTGGGATTTCACAGTACGTGGTTCATCTATCACAGGTAGGCAAAGCCTGAAAACACATTATTGCTGCTGGAAGAAATGGGTTTTTCTCTATGGAAATCCTTTCTTTCTGCAAATGTAAACCCCAGTACTTGAGAACTTGTAATTTCTAAGGATTTTCTAGAGAAAATATAGACCCTATGTAGAAGGAAAAGGATACTTCAATGCAGATGTACTTCAATATAAAAATGGGTGATGCAACCAAACCCTTTTGTCTTTGCTCTCAAGAGGCATCTAAAACTTTATGTTAAGATAATATGATGCAAATACCTTTTGTGTGTGTGGTATATGTGTAACATCTCTGTTACTCACACTTAAAGGAAATGAGTTCTTAAACCCCAGAGCTTGTAAACTTATCTTAGGAAGCAAGCATAGAAGGAAATTCTCTTTAAAAGGGAAAACTAAAACCAAAGACACCTCACCTACAAAACTATTCATGCCAGAAGTTTGGCAGAACCCTGGTGGTACCATTGGCCAGGCACAAAATGGAGCAGCCTTGTTTTACAGTCAGTTGACATCTGTTTGCCTAAGACAAGCCTGGTCTGCCCTGACTTGTTCTTGTGCTCTCAGCAGCATCCTCAAGGCCTCAATAGCTCCCAGAGCTCAGAGGGAATCTGTCTCACACCAGAACAGAACTGTAATCATGCCATTTTGAAGCAGATGTATGTTCTTATCATTGTTTGCTTGTAAAGCAACAAAGTAATTTACTCTTGCCTAATCAATCTCAGCTGTTAAGAGTAAACATTTCCTTTAGACATGGTCCTTATTGCCAAGCTACTTTACTGCCTTTCTCTCTCTCTTTCACCTCCTTTAAGGATATAGGAATATTGCTTTACTTGCACACTCAAAAATCAGAACAATTCCTTTTTCTCTTTTCTTCCAGTAACATCCATGCAATAAATTTTTGCACGTTTATTTCCTTTTCTCTTTAACTCTCGCAACTTCATACACAGAAACTTAGTGAATAACAAAATGAGAAAAAATTGTGATATTTTATTGAATTTTAAACTTGCATCTACAAGACAGAAAAGAGGGAGCCAATGCATTTCTGCCCCAAACCAGAAATATGGTAACAGCTACAACCCAATCAGCATTTTTCTCTGCCATTGGACTGGCTGAGGTTACATCCTGCAGCTCTCAGCTACAGTTTCTCCCTCGCAGGTGAAACTGTATGCCCAATTCAAAAACCACCCACAAAGTGAGGTAGCATCAGCATCCCATTTCTTTTCAAATACATTTTTGATCCTTTTTGCAACCCCTCCTGGCCATGGCATTTAAGGCACTTATTTTTCCCAATTAAATTATTAAAGTATTTGGGAAATTTACCTTAAAAGTGTTTGGGAGAAATGTGCATCTACAAAAACCAAACAACTTCTTTGTACCAAACTGTGAGAGCAGCTGAGCACTAGGGCAGGAATGCCACTAAGAGGCAGATGGGCCTTCTTTACTGTCACAACCCCCCTCCCCAGTTTGGGGACTTGTCCCTTCCAAACTGGTTCTAGCTGATTGACTTTTAGGGCACACTAAAAGGCCCATTTGTTCTCCCCAGATGGGAGAAGACTAAGAGGACCCCGGTGAGAGATCATAAAATTGGCTCCATTCTCACTTCCAAGAGCAGTGATTTGGATGTTAATAATAGGAAAACTCAGAGAGAAGACTCCCCAGAGAAGGCTGTGTGTAAAACTATTCCCAAAGTGTATCAGAAACAAAGCCGGACACTTAACTCCTAAACATGTAGTAAGAAAGAAAGAAAGAAATCCATTCTGGTGCCTAAATTAAAAAGTTCCCTTATTTTCAGAGGTGCATAGTAAATACAAATCTCACTTGCCTAGCAAGTGTCTTGCCTCCCTTGTACAGAACATCCCATTTGCTCAGCTTTCTGGATTTGACCAGGCAGGAAGATAAAACAGGCAGTCGAACACACAACTGGGAACCACGGGCAAATTCACATGGGATTATGACACCTTC